>JBAJNP010000501.1:53073-92143 GCA_036877545.1 Yasuhikotakia modesta
ACACTCACTCACACACACACACACACACACACACACACACACACACACACACACACACACACACACACACACACACACACACACACACACACACACACACACTTCAGATATTTTTTAAATATTTCAAAAGTACTGAGAGTTGGAAGCAGTAACAGCTGTAAATGACAGGTTGATTCTCAGTCATGTTTCTAACATTTCTAAGAACTGTGGACGAACAAGCCACATTATAACCAGAATTACTCTGTGAGCAGATGTTTCATTCCCAGGCAGTGCAATAACCTTGAATTTCGTACTGAGTTGCCTAAACTTTTCATGAATCCCCAATAAACTACATTTACAGCAGCGTGTTGCTGGAAGGAATTCAAAGGTAAAAACAGCAGAGAAAATCTGCTGATTTTAAAAGAAAAGGTCATTTTTAAAATGTGTGCGATAGCATTTGTAGTGGAACGTACCATCTTAAAGTCTATATTTTGAAGTGTAAAAGCCAGCATGTTTCATTCTGGTGAATGCAATGCATATTCAGTCATCTGATTGGTATATTGCAATATGTTAAATACAAATTTCAATTGTAAAAACATTACACATGAAAACAATTTTGACATAATGTGCTAACTTCAGCTGGTGAGTAATCTTCTAAACGAAACAGTCGCTTGTTGAACATTTGGAAGATATTCTGCAAGGTCTCTTGACACAAAAGAGGGTCCAGTAAGAATACAAAGACCCTTCAGATGAGAACAAAAAACAAGACTGCATCTGTCAGGTGTTGCTAGCCAAACACCAGTAACCTTGAAGGGAGTAAACTGGAATGTAGGGAAATTATCTCACAGCAGAAGAAAGCTCAAAGCCAGGTTTTTCATTTTCTTCACTCTTTGGGTCAGAGAATAAGAGGCTGAACAGAAACGCAATCAATACTCCAGAGTCCATCACTTTAGTTCTTTTCTCTTTTTTTGTGTATCTATGCGAAACTTGTAACGTGACCCCTGACAGAAGTTAATAACTAACTGTCTTATCTCCTTTTACAGCCTGGGGTTGTACCCCAAATCAATAGATGATGCACAAATATTCCAGTGCTCAGCATTCCCCATGTTCTCACAATCTCTTCATGAAAAACTGACTTCAAAGGTTTCTAAGAAAACATTAGGGGTGTTTTAAATGCAAAGGTGTTAACCTGTAAACACTGTCCATATACTTTAATAAATAAAAATAATAAAATACATTTAATTAGAAAAATGCACATTAAAAAGTGACCTTATAATTTTGAACTGCAAATAGATACTGTAAAATTTTGTAGAAACAAGCAAAAACAATATTTCAGTAATAATCAGAACTTATAATCAGAAACAATAATGAAACTGTCATTTTCTTTTGCATTTATTATTTGTTTATAAAATAAAACATATAGATGAAAAATATAAACACATATATATTGCAAATAGTTTATAATCCATTCACAGCAGTAGGGTGTCCCAACAGCGTTAAGGTATCTCCAAAAGAACAGAGCATGATTGATTCTAAATATATCTCATTGAGTCACTCCTATCACAGCTTATCACCGGCTAAAGTACCATCTGTGTGATTCCAGTATGTACACTGAGCTGAAGAAATTCTGTGGAGAGAGTTGAGAGAAGTTTTCATGAATGACTTGCTGTGAACAAACACGGTCATCTCCAATTTGGAAATCAAAAGTACTTCCACCAGTTTACTGCCCAGGCAAAGGTTGAGCTCCAGGTTTTATAGAATTATTAAGTATACAATTATGATAACCTAGAGTTTTAAAGATAATAGAATGATAAGATTTTGCTGGAGGCGCATTATCACCCGAACCCTCCAGTCAAAAGTCAATGTCCTTTTCATGTTTAGCTTCTGTTTTCTTTGTTTCTGTCTTCAAATCAGAACTTGTTATGTCTCCTGGTCAACATCAGAAGCACATGAGGACCACAGCGGAACTGAGGGAGGGTTAACATGACCCCGCTAAGCTAGTGGCATTTTTATCAAAGCTCATAAACCTTGAATGACTGTATATTGATAAAGACTGTTTAAAGTGTCATTGAAACGGTAACATTTGCACTGTAAATGTGGCCCGGAGGCTCCGGCTCTAGTTGTGGACTATTGATAAGCAAACGTTGCTTCAATCCTCACAGCATTACCAACAGCAGAAATATCTCAATATCAAATATGCTTGTTTGTGGGACAGGGAGTTATTATATATTTAGAGTTCAGCCTGTGATTTTTGTGTTGATGCTCATTATATGAAGATATTTGTATAGCAATAACATTAATGTTATTAATTAAACTAAATATTCAACAGGAAAATTTCACAGGTTTTACAGTAAAACCTGTGAAACAGCACAAACAGCACAATACAGCACAATACAAACCTGTGGTTGGTGCTGCATGACCTCACAAACAACAGCTAAATATAAAGGAGTGACAAGATGTTCTGTTAGTTTAATTCAAAACAACTGCAGAGGAACAAACAGTTATGAATCATGAAGTTCAGACGGATAATATGCAAATAAAAAGAAATAGTCATATTCTGTTGAAAACAACTATGTAACACACCCCCGCTTACATTAGAAGTGGGAAAAATGTATGAATGCACAGTACAATCATATATAAGCGTTACTCAACCTCTCCAGCCTTAGATATATAGATTTAGATATATAAAAACACATTTTATGTTCAAAATTTTACTTTTAAATACTACAGTAACTTTTATCAAAAGATTGAAAGCATTTTAAAGAGTGTAACAAATTGATGTAAGCTCTTAGGCATAGCATGCTATACCAGATCTAAAGATCTATTAAAATTACAGACTGCATTTACCTGCAGTTAACACTGAACCATATTTCTCATTTATATTAACAGTGTAAATGTCATATATTGAACAAAGAAGGAGAAACCTAATTCCAGAGACTTTGGCATGAAGGCGTCTGGTTAAGGTGCTTGTGAAATCCACTGTGAATGGGCTCCAAGTCAGCTGTTCTACTATATAGCCTGTTTATTCATCCTATCTCTTTGGCTGTTTTATCTTTTAACTCAGTGTGTCTTAAGCAGAGGTGAGACAGACACTTTTGGCCATTCTGTATCTATTAAACAATTCTTGTCATAGACCACATCAGGATAAAACATGGCCTCTTTATGACTTGACAGTGACGGGTGGGGTGGCGTCCCTGGGGTGCGAACTCCATAGCTCAGTGCCCTCTCAGCACACCCAGAAGAGCCTGTCCAGACCTAATGCCCTTTGCCCATTCCTGCTGTCATTAACGCCAAGCCATAAATACCCCATGTTGCCATGAGCAGGTGACGTGTGAGGCCCTTCAGACGGAGGGATCAATGTCTTCCAACGCGACTTTTAAGCGCATAATGCCTAAAGTGGGCGTGACGTTTGCGGGACAAGTTTTTTTGTGGTTGGAATAAACATTTTCATCTTGAAGGCTGATCTATGGCTAAAAAATCATAATGGTAATATAGAAGGCTGGTAATCTCTAAACCATTAACAAATCCCGCAGGAAGTGGTTCTGATATGTGGTTTAATGATAATAGAGGCTAGAGTAGACACTGCCACCTTGTGGTGGCTTCTAATACTTTCACTTTGGGAACACAATCAATCAAGCTGACGCCTCTGCCTGTAATGGCAGCAGAGCAGAGGCATGATCCCTGTAAAGATAAAGAGAGGGGGCCAGTTTTACCTTCTAAAGCCGTTAGTCAAATATCTGGCTCACGTACCCCACAGTCTGGTGTCAGTCACTCTCAGTGGGAGACACTGTGTGTATCTGATACCAGAACACAGGGTGACAGGCCCCAGCATTCACCATGTCACTGACAAAATAGATGGTCTGGTAACCACTGAGAGGATAATTGCTTCTTACATCTACAGATTGCACATTGCTATTATTATATATACTTATGTATATATTATATATAAATGTACTTTGACATACCAAACTGAATACAGATTCAGTAATGAATACAAAACTTTTGTATGATAATAAAAAAATCATACATATTAGTGCAACTAAATTCAGTTTAGAATATCATTGAACGTATTTATAAATAATTTAGCCTTTGATTAAATAAGTAAATAATTATTAAGGGTATCACGTCAGATGTTGTGCAAAAGTACAAAAGACTTCTAGAAAAATTCAAACACAGCATCCAAATACAGGAAATTGCTTCACTGAGAAACAGTTCTGTGTGAACATTCACACCCTAGTCACAATGTTTCTTACTTAGAGATCAACTTAAGTAAAAAAAATGTGCCACTAAATTAACACAATGCAACTCATTTCTCTGAGGTCCATTGACATGGCATGATTCAATCTTGTGACACTCAGACACAAACAAACTTTAAATTCCTTTTGGGAAACAAAATGGCCAATGCATCCATCCATTTCTGTTATACAGTCAGATTAAATGCCGTCTTGGAAGTGCCAATGCAATTCCACAGTCTAAACTAAACAGACGCAGCTCTGTGGTGAATGGCTGCGGGGCCGCAGTCAGGAAGACAGATGGCTGTCTGAATGTCAGCACATCCTACTGAGGCTCATTTCTCTAATCAGCCTCATCATTTGAGGTGGCCCATTAAGCTACGGTTCGAGTCCAAAACACACCAACGACCTGTTTATCGATGCAGCATAGCTCAAAACACCCTTCTGCGGCATGAGGAACATTAACAAGGAAATAGAAGTCAATTTTCAGATGTTACAAATCATCTTTAATGTACCATGTCAGAATCAACGACCTGCAGGTTCTGAGGAGAAAGATCAGATCTCAGAAAGAGGCTAGTCTGTCACCAACAGGGAAGCCACGGTTATGAATGTATCAGTCAATAGACAGGATATAAAAGCTTTCAGTATCATAAGACTCGAGAGATGCATCATGGCGCCTTTTCCATTAGATCTTTCTCCATGGATGAGTGAAGTTTAATCTGCTAATGTATTCAAGCATGACCACACTACATCTTGCAGGGATCATTTTGTTTAATTTAATTATTTCAAATGTACAAGACTTAAGTATCTGTGCAACAGAAGCTACTTCTGTGTGTTATACAGGGGCATTAGAATTCTAGTATTATCTACAAGAAATGAACACAAAATGCTTGTTTATACTACATTCTGGTCATTGGGATAATTTGATGGTGAATCCTAATTATCATCTATAATACAAATAATACATATCAATATTGTGAAAGTGGTGAATTTCAAGTCAAAGATGAAGGTAACATTAAGCACAATGTTAATACAGTGTTGTAGGGTAAACCTTAGTAAATTGATAAAATGACATTTACAGTCTGTAATTTCCTTAGACCTTTATTCAGCAATGTATTTTAAAAGCAAAATTGCAATACAGGGCAAAAAGAAGTAAATGTTGTACAGCATACATCAAACATTCATTCATTCAAAGAAACAAACAAAACAAATCTGTGTTTGTTAAACCAGGGCATTTTTTTTATACTGAAAACAAGATACAGACTTGAGTAACCATAATAATACAATACTACCATTAAGGTATATTAGTGCATCTAGCTTTTAACGTTAAAATGATCACAGAAAATGATACAAAACTTTAAAAGGTAAAGTATGAAACTACTTTTGCTTTCAGTACAAATGTCTGTCTTCAGCGGTGAGTCACACTGAGGAAACCTGCCATCTACTTGTAGACACAAGGCCTTCTTGATGATAAAAACATAGAAACAGCAATGCGATAGAGGTCTTTAAAATACATCTTAGAACAAGCAGAAAGAGACAAAACGAAAGACTATTTTGACTTCAATAGTCCTCAGCTACAAATGTTTTCTGGTCTTGCCGGCCAGTTCAATAATTACATGGGCTATATTTGATGGTATGTTCCAGCTCATTCAATTTTTGTTGATAAAGGTGAAAAAAAGCATAAATTAACTAGTAAAGAGATTAAAACGCACCTTATTCCCAAAAGGAAATGAAATGCTTCCTTTATGGAACAATGGCACAAAACCGGCAGTTTCGATCAAAATTATTTATATTAAATATCTGGCAATAGAACATGTTACATAAAGGACTGCTGGAGAACAATCCGCTATAGATGTTTGCTAAATAAATGCATATGTTTATAGAATCAGTTGCATGGAAAGCATGCCCACTCCAGCACTGATCTAACCATGGTCACCTCCGTTACAGGAGTGACAATAATACTCTAGTGTTTTCATGTATATACTGTAATAAAGTGTCATTTCAAGTGAGGTTCATGCAACGTTATGCTAATAGTACAGCTAACAACTGGATCTGGATGTTCACATCTTGTTTATTTCACTGTTTGGACATGGCAAACTTTATATCAGCAAATGAAGATACTTCACAATTACAACATGATTTTAAGGGGAACTGTAGGTCACAATGTTTTGTGATATCAATAGCTACAGTGGGACTCGGTCCAGCACCTTCACCATGCTGTTTCATGACCTACATTGATACTGTAGACATGATTGTGTGCTTGCATCAGGATATATAAGCATTATACACTGACATAATAAAGAAGAAGGGTTAGCAGACTCCGGCGTTGTCAGTTCATGCGGCGTTGCCGCTTTTTAGGTGGTGCTGAACATTTCACGACAACACATCAGAAAAACTGGACTTGCATGAGGAGAACAAAGTTGAGGAGCAAAAGCTACTTTCTTCCTTGTTACGGGAAACAATCCAAGCACACAGAAAACAGTAGTTACTGTAGTTTAACAGACAAGTATCGAGCCTTTTGAACTGAAGGATTTCAGATGCTTAGGACAAAACAAAGATTGATGATGGAACACTGATGACTCTTAGCTTAGCGTGAGCCTTGCAGATACAGGGGTGGTGCTAATAGGAGCAGCAGAACACTCTGTGGTTGAGAAACAGGCTTGAGGTTGAGTAGGCCGAGATTCTGTGTTCTAATAAAGCAGGATCCGACGCTCGATGGCCTTGCGGCAGATGGGGCACTCGCTCATTCTGTCTCCACAGAGCTGACAAGTGCCGTGGCCGCACATGAAGATCATATTCTTCAGGCGATCCAGACACACTGGGCACATGGTCTGTGAAAGCAAACATGTTAAATAGGTTATTGCTAAAAATCATTAAATAGATGAATGGCAACTCAAGATTGGTTGGGAATCCTCACCTGCTCTTTGATGTCCTGTAGCTGCTGTTGCAACTTCTGGACATCTGCATTGACATTAGTGTTGTCTTTGTCTCTTTGCAGAGCTGGGATATTTCCACTGGCTGGAAGGCAAAGTAAAGGGTTTTGAGAAACGTGTCATCAGGTCACCAGCCAATCACGCAGCAGGGGACAGCGGACCCCTGTGCCACCTGATCTAACTCTGTGATGTAAAATGTTTAATCTGGCTTTGCAGCTATAAAGGAATTACTTGTAGCATAATTCTAGAGGTCTTTCAAGTTGCATCTCTGTTCTGGCAAGTACGGTGCGCTTTGTTGGGAAATCAAGCCATGCTATCATTCAGCACTGAGTCGCAGCAGGGCTGCAAGCAGACCCGAGGTCTCACTTCACAGCCGAGTGTTCAGACAGAATGACGAATGCTGGAGCAGAGGTGGACTTTGAGCTCAAAGGAGCAGGAAGGAGTTGAGGCAGGAAGAACTGGGGGTGAGGAATGGGATACTTACACCAACTTAGTGCCAGATTGTTGGGCTGGAGAAGATCCTGCGACCCCCCTGCCATTGAGTTAGAGCCCCCTGCTGAGAAGCAACCAGTCACATTGTTATGTACTGCATGCACCCCTGCTGCTGGTTTGGAGGCCAAATCAGTCTGGTCTACAGCATATTCTAGTCATGAATTGATTAGAGGGAGCAAAGGGAAGAGCAGGTTAACATGATTGTCTTGGGACTCGTTCTCCAACACCTATTGTTGCTGGCTGCAAAGCATTGCTACAAATGTGACAGGAGTCACATCACGAAATACATATGCAATGCTTTTCAGTACAAATAACATTTAAAACAAAGGGTTTAGAGGCCATGTGAGATGTAAAGGGGCCTGAAAAGTTGAAACGTTTATGATGGTTTAGTGTGAAAGTTGCAGTTGACAAACTGGTTAATTTTAAGCCCAACAAATTAGTAAAAACTAGATGGATTATTTAACAAGAGGAAAGTTAATGGCATTACAGTGAGACGTTTGTTGGTTTCAGGGTTTGGCTAGCAAGACCACAATCCATCACTTTGAACGGATCAATTAATAACTCCCCACTCCTTCCCTATTTTCCAAACAATGATTTAGGACAGACTAGGGGATGCTTTCAATACTAATACTCAGGTTTTCACAAGTGGAAATCTAAAGTTCTACATCTGTGAGACTAGCAGTAGTCTTCAGATGCCAGGACAGGCCTTTGTAAGGCTTATCACTTCCTCTTTTGGAAGCGTGACGGGTCTTGTGTACGTGGGAACTACAGCGTTTTCCTTGAAGTACAGATGTGGCATATACGACGGTTGAGCTTCTCGGTGTCTAAAGCAGAAGACCATCTATGGTGGCATTTTACACTCATTACTCCATTTCCACAGAACAGGGGGTGGAGCAACAGAGTGTCTAAGTTCTATTAGAGATGCCGTTTCAACTGTGTGTGTGTGGAAAAGTGGCGCCTTACAACAAACAGAGCTCAGGCACTAAAAACAGACTGAGATAAGAGTTAAGGGCCGCATTCCTGTGTGACTGAGTTTGTATGTGTGTTTGTGTGGCTCAGCTTGTCTGTAGGTCAGCAGAGATGTCAACATGGATGGATGTGTTGGACATCTAAGCGAAGCTAAAGAGAAACAGATCTCCCTCTCTTTAAATAAACACTGTAAAAAGTGAACTTGCACAAGTATCCCTTTGAACTCAAACTAAACCAACATAAAGAGCATGGACAGTATCATGAGACACATAAAGGAACAATGTTACAACAAACACTGGAGAACAAATTAAAACAGGATGATACTGAAATCTCGGAAAGCCCCTTTAATGTGTCCAATTTATGAAATATTCAACGGTGTCATGGACAATGAATCTGAGAGATTCATTTTTGCTTGTCGGCTTGGAGTGGCTTTCTAAAACCCCTTATAAAACGTTGTAAAGCATGTTATGAAGACATTCCAGGTTGGTTACGAAGCTCATTGAAGGGTGTTATTACACATTAGGAGGCGGGGCTCTGTGTCTCATTTGAGTCATGAAAACACACTTGGGAAATAACAGATTAGTCATAACAATGGGAAAGAAATGTGTCTGGGCAACTGAAACAAAGAAGCACCAACCAAGGCCAACATAAATATTAAACATGAGACATGAGAACGAAAGTCAGAGGAAAGAAAAAAGAAAAATGGGAACGTGTGGAAGTTCACTCACTAAGGTCCTCATCATCAGTGGCATCCTCCATACCTTTCCCTCCACAGCACAGAACGAAGGGAGTGCGGCGCTCCACCACAGCCCGACACTGCACACACTTTTTCATCAGGCTTGCACAGTCTGCAGGAGACAGACACAGACGCGCACACACAGACGCGCASACACAGACGCRCACACACAGACGCACACACACAGACGCGCACACACACAGACGCGCACACACACAGACGCGCACACACACAGACGCGCACACACACAGACGGAAGTTGAGGTTACAGCGTGTGGTTAAGGACACAAAAGGGGCAATAAAAGCAAACTGTGAGGGATGCATGTTGGAAAAATGAAACTCAACAAAATTTACTGTATAAAGAAAAAAGCCTAATTTAAAAGGTATTAATGCAATTCCACCCCCACCTTTACCATAATGCGTCAGCACTGTAGTAATAATGAGATTGTCGCATTACAGTGATATAATTTAGGGGAAGATGTCAGAATGCAATGTTAAATCTTAAAGGTCCTTATGCAAAACATAAAACCTTAGTGTCCCGTTTTAATCTGGGCTGAAATATGAGACATATTTCTGACAACCGTAACACCTTCTTATGATGATCTATGAGGTCCTGTGTCTTCAATTACAATGTGTGATATTATAACAGATGACAGAATGAGCTTTTCTGGCTGTCTGAGACACAAATCACAGGGTGATGAGGGGAGAAGTGTGTTGCATCGTGGGTGAGATGAGGAGAAGAGCAACAGACTTACTCTCACAGGCACACATGTGACCACAGGGCTGGAAGAGGACGGCTGCCTTCTTATCAGAGCACACCACACACTCCTCAATCTGTGGGTGATGGAGACAAAACGGTTTACTGTGGCACTGGAGACAATAGAAAGTGCATTACAGTCAGCCAGTGAGTCAGTGTGTCCGGACAGGCTGGCATCTGGTACCTTGGTTCTGGACTGGACCTGTTCTTTGCAAATGAGACATTTCTTGACACGGGGCGAACAGAGAGAGCAGGTGGCGATGTGACCGCAGGGGCCGAAGAGCGTGTCTCTCTTCATATCCGAGCAAACCATGCATTCCTCCAGAGTCTCATTATTACTGTTCAGAGAAGGGCTACGGGAGCCCACCTGCCCACTGTGGGTGAAAGCAAAGAGAGAAACAGAAATGAACGAAATACACAGGGGACATGCATGTATTAAAGAATTATTAGTGGGAAAACGGTCTGAAACCGGTTTCAAAATATAGTGTGGACAATTATAAATGGTTCGATGCTGGTTGGGAGGAAGATGTGTGTACCTGGTCTTCTCTTTGTGGCATTTAGCCAGAGCCTTGCAGAGGCTGGGGTCAGGGCACAGGTCCAGAGGTGACTGGCCCTTCTTGTTTCGGATGGTGAGGTCAGCTCCGTTGGCAGCCAGGAAGCAAGCAATAGAAGCGGCGCTCTTCTTCTCAGCCCCTTGAGTGCCCAGTCCCATGATCAACTGACAAACATAATGAGTCAATAAATACAGACATACATTAATACAGAAAGTCATAATTACTTATGCTAAAATTTAATTAATCATACTGTGCCATTGAAATCAGCACCACACATAGTCCAACAGTGTTTGGCTTTGACATTCTTTTTAGTATATAAAAAAACTAGACTAAACTAGAATCTAGACTAGACTTTCTATAGAGGTCTGAGTGCAAGTCAAGTTTACTTAGTTTGTTGCTGTTTTCTGATGTTGACTCGTTCAAATCAAATCTAATTTTTGGTCTTTCTAAAGAGTCCCTATAATCGAAACATCTCCCTTCTGGTTTAACCAAAAGTCACAAAGCATCGTTTAAAATGCAAGACATTACCTTCTGCATTAAACCTATTCATTCCATGTGTTTTTGAGAGCTCTATGGTTCTTAAGAGAGGTGACTCTTACAGTTCCTGGCATGAGTTCATGATGTAACGGTGGCATAATACATTCATTTATAGAGATGAAATGTTTTGGACCATACTGAGCTGATAAAGTTGGGCTGATATATCTGCATCGGCTCGGGACAGTGTTTGAAATGGATGGACTGACTCTCCACCTGCATGTGGTAACAGCAGGATGGTTTGATAAGGGAGAAATTTGTCACACTGTCTGTGTTAATAAATGGCAGGCCGCTGCCCTGGAAGCAGCCTCCTGTCAAATGCTCCTTGATTTACGACTGTGGTGCTAAGCAATGATGGGAACTTGCAGGTCTGGAGCGAGACATGAGAGGAGCTACAGAGGCTGATATGATGCAGGAGAGCCATCATCTTCAGTCTGCCTTGTGTCGGATGTTACAGTGAGACGGGCGATCCACGGAGTACTGACATGATAATGTGTTAATGAAGATGGAGGAAGAATGCGGAGAGTGCTGTGGGATGATTAGCAAACACAGTCACTGACAGGTGATATAAAACGTGACGGCAGCGACACTACAGAGCAAAGCCGTGTGTTCTTTTATAAAGATCTTGCTTAAATCTTTATTGGAAATATCAGCTGCACCCTCATAACATCTACAGATTATTGCAACACCTACTGTGCAGATAAACAGGAAATGCACTTAAGAGGGTTTAACCAAGCAACTATGAAATATATTTACTTTAGCAGCAAGACACTGCAAAACATGTTGGCAGACTGTCAGCTGGTAAAACCAGCCCAGAAAAGTCGCATATCTATATTCATCCACTTTAAAGAACCAGTGCTGCAACCAGTAGTGACAGATGCGTCTACTGTGAGGAATGCTTCTATTATTAGCCTGTAATCTGTTGGTCTTAATGTTTCTTTGTCTGAGGACTATGATATTGTGCAATGAAAGATTATTGTTAATCCTTTTATTTGTTGAGTATCATCTATATATATATATATATATATATATTTATATATAAAGAATACATGAGACAACCCACTGACTTGTGAATTTTAAAAACACACATCAGAAACATAAACCAAAAAATTCTCGTAAAGCTAACAAGCCAAGAGAGAAAAAGCTTTCTAAAAAGTCCACCAAAATACTTCAGTGTCTTTTAATGGTCAGACTAAGAGCTATTCAGAACATAAATGAAATTTCCATCCATTTCATTTATATTCTTGGCAGGCGCTTGCTTTTCAAAGTGACTTACAAGAAAGTTTGCGCATTCTGTAACTACTCATGCTAAATAAATAGCAAAATGGACATTCTGGGAATGTGGAGAGAATTGTTAAAGTAGACTGGCCAGGAATAGGTTATACTATACAAGTACTGATTTTTCTTTTATTATAATTTAAAAAGCAGTAATACTGGGTGGTTATAACAATGTGCTCTAAAAATTTGACTTTTTTTTTTAACAGTCAATGGTTGACAGCCCCAGCCACATAATTTTATGACTCTCATTGCTAGAAATTCTAACCGCTGTTTTACATTAAGCTCCAACTGTCTGTGCTTTGTCACATTTGGGACCATTTACCTGAAAACATGGTATTCATTGCTTTTTAAATCTGCTCTAATGGAACTGATAGCTGAGGTAATTCAATTGCCATCATCGTTGCAGAGAATTACAGCCAGCGTATAGTAGATGTCTCAATTATGCTGCTGTCTGCCACTCTGCAGCCTTCCTTCTCTTTCACCTCCCACTGAGGTTTCCATAAATACACACTTCCGTGGAAGACGAAGGGATAATCAGGAGAGAACGTTTCACCTGAGGACGCCGGGTTGAGGTGGAACCGTGGCTCATTGGGCTGGTTTCTCATGTGATAGCAGGGGAAAGACTGTTATAGTATGAGCTATCATTGTTAACATGGGTAAGCAGACGTCTGAGAGCAATCCTGACAGCTGCTGAGCATCTGCACTGAAACAGTTTTCCTGCTGAGCTTGAACAGGAAGGAGCTCATTGGTTACTAAAAACAATGCTCTGAATTTCTGCTCTGTTAATGCTTCAAAATAAGATGGCTGCAAATGTTTCTATTACCTATTAAAATCACAAGTAATAATCACCAACAAATCACCTGGTGTGCCTAACTTTACCCAGATCCTGACAACTGAGTGGATTACGCCATTTGTTTGTGCTGGAGCTAAAAGCCTGTGTTGGTGTTATGCATAAAATACAAGAGCAGAATTGAGGCAGTCATTGCGCTGTAGCGTTGCTTTAAATATAGAGTTTATGATGCGGAACGCCGGTTGGCTGTTTTGTTTAAGATGTTGTAAAATAAAGCTTGTTCAGGCTTTTTGTCTGTGGCTATTAAACTTCTCTGAAGGCTGCTGTGTGTTTGTTTGCACAGCCCAAGCTTTTTTAAAGTGTATATATGCCACTTGCTGCATAGAATTTGTGTACATCAATAATGTTTCTACACATTTATAACAAATAACAGGGATTTTGTTCCTGCGCCTAATCTATACTTTAATCCGTGTATGACGACACCACATTCTATTTATTAGAATGATTAAATGAGGACCTGCAAACAGTGTTTTTTATATAGTACTCTGTGTACATACAGTGTTTTTGGAGGGCTCCCAGGGTTCCACTTTGCTGACATCTTGCATGTCCTGCAGTTGGCGCAGTTGGGACAGCGTGTGATGACGCAGGGCCTCATGCAGTGGCGTGTCTCCGTCCTTGTCTTGCACGTCTAGCTTAGCTTCTGCGCGCACCAACAGCTAGATCAGAATACAGAAGACAGAATTCAACCAATCTGTTCAGTGCTAGCACATTTAATAATACTCACTTCCAATACTGCAGATGTGCAAGCATACAGTTACATCACAATGAAGCACGGATGACACTTTTTTGTCACGCATTTGTTTCCCAAATGTGTCAGGTAAAGATGCATTTGTACTACATACAAAGTCTCAAAATGTATTTCTCTTTCATTTGCATGTGATGACATTCTGAGACACGCTTTTTTACTTTCGCTTGTTGCTATTTTTGTTTGGCTGCTCTGAATCTTTCAGACACTACAGACGCTTAATGCAAAAAACGTCAGTAGCGCAGAAGCATTCAGTGCTGCAGAAACGAGCTCCTCTGCACTAATATATGCCCACAAGATGGCGCTTTATCTTCCGTCCAAAACCCTGTTCCACCCCCCTCTCCTGGCATGGACCAGATTGCTCAGAACTAAATGTATTCAATTGAAGGGCATAAATCTGCAGCACAACTCTGCATTTAAATATAAAGCTGAAACACTTAGCAGCATTACTTCATCAGTGTGTTTGTGTTGAGCAGACATCAAGCCACATCGGTTGCAGACGTCAAAGTGGTAATAACAGATGAATATAGAAGCACTTACTCTCACTATCTGGGTGTGCTGTCGCTCCACAGCGAGGTGCAATGCTGTCTGCTGGTTAACGTTCTGTATGTCCAAATTGGCATTTCCCTATAGAGAGAGAAAAACGAGGAATGAATCAATCTGTTGTGCTCAAACAATGACACACAATTAGCAGACAGGAATAAATGAATACACTGTTACCATGGTGATGTTAAAACGTACATGTATGTTCACATGAATACATATATTAAGGGCATCTTAAAAAAAAGTGTAAAAACATTACACTTAAAAACATAAGAGCATTATAAATTAGTCAATTAAAACTAAACATGTAAATGTCACTGTTGGTGAATATTTGCTCATTTATATACTATTATAAGTGACTTTTTTATTGATAGTCAATAACTAATTCTGAAGTCAGCAGCCTATTTATACTGGTTTTCAAGCACTGAAGAAAAAGCTTGTGCTCTGCTTGTGAGCATGACTTTCACTCCCATAGGTTGTGTAAGGAAATGTGAGCTAGCTGGGCGTAATGGTGATTTGTATTCAGATATTCCCTGACTGAAACCCCATAGCAACGTAGCATCTCTGCACTGCTGCAGTGCAGCTCTACTGTGGTTTGTTGGCTGAGGGTAAAGTCATTGGTGTGAACCTTTTTTTTGTCACACACTCTCTCTTTTTTCCCTTTTGTCACGGCAGGTATTTCACAAAGGGCTGAACCGAGCCAGGGCTGCATTCTCACAACGCTGCTGGAATGTTGTAATAACGTTGTTACTGTGCCGCGACATAACGCCAAGCCACGGTGTCCTGCTGTATGGTGGCGTGCGGAGGGGAGGCACTGAGCCAGTTTGGCCGAATTCGCGCACTGAGCACAGTTTGCGTGGAGAGAATTTTCTCCGCTTGTCACGGGAAGTGAGACTTCAACTGTGAATTAATGCTGTATGTTTCTTTTTAGCATTTGCAATGTCCAAACTACATTAGACATTTTCTGAAGGCATTACATTGTCAAAACTGTTAAACACATGCCAAATGAATAAAGATTTGAATCAAATTTATTTTCCTTTCTGAAACAAATACAGTAATTGAATGGCAAAACTAGTTACCACAATGCTACAGTGTTGTAGGCAGTTGCTTTACTATGCGGTTGCTAGTGTGTTCCATGTGGTTTCTCTGCCATTGATAAATGGTCCTTTACTGGCTTGTGTCTAAAAAGCCAAGTCTGTTTAATTCTGCTTTCTAAATATGATTTGGATCTCTAGGGACGTTTTACCTGTTACAACTTCTGCCTGGTTAAAATTGTAAGTTTGATCGCTAACAAAAATAACTGAACGCCTCTACCTTATCAAGCCACACAATTTGAGATATCACTCATGTCTGTAGCAATACCAGTGCGAGGACGAGTAACCTGCCATATTTTAATACTTGAGGGTTTTGAAAACCCATTAACCCTAATTATGAGCCAAAGTAATAGTGATGCTTGCTTGATCAAGCACCACTAATAAAATGTCCAGCCCTCTAGACTCTCTCTACACTAAGATTCATTGCGCATGTGATTAACCTAGTAAAATGAGAGGAAGGTTCCAACAAAGTGCAAAGTCTCAGCTCTACTGGGTCCTTAATGACCTGACCAGGGTGGGCTGCCTGTAATAATACAGTATGGAAAACCACAGTGTGTGTGTGTGCTGACCTGGTGAACTAGTAGTTCTGCCACCTCCACGTGGTTGTTGAGGGCAGCTAGGTGAAGCGCAGTGTAACCGTCATCTTTCTTCTCGTCCACGATCCACGGGCGTGGAAGTTTGGACAACAACACACGCATGGCACTGCAAAAAAAAAGTGGCAACACAAAATTCAGCAATACAACAACTAGTTTAATTAACGTCATACATGAAATTAAGCAGGTAGGCTGATGGTCAACGATTGGTCATCGGGTGAAATTGAAAATACAGCCAGGAATCGACAAACAGATTTCTAGCAGCCGCTCAGATCCACAGAGCAAAACATGGAGCTTGATCTCAGATCAGCAGTTTGGAACATAAATGAACACGTACGAGTCAATAATACAGAAGTGTAAGCAGGGAGCCGATTCGGAATCAATGCAGCCCTCGCAACAGGACACTTGCCTGCCCTGGAAAGACAAGTGATCAACATCAGAAAACAAGCACACCAGGAAAGAGAAAAATTGTAAAGGGAATCTATTACCTGGACAGACTGACAAAGAGAGAAAAAGAGAGAGGAAAAGAGAGAGATGAAGTAGAAGGGTGCAGGAGATAACTGAAATGAAAGACTGGTGTAATAGAGCACTTGAACCATGAGTTTATACTGTATGAACATTTATACTGTATGAACATTTAAACATTTATACTGTATGAGGGGTTTGTTTGGTGAGTTTAAAGTCAACATAAAACTGAATAATACAGTTAGGGTGGTAGTTATGTGGTTTTATTCACCAGAAAATTACAAGTGTGGGAGCTGGACACGGTTAGAAGGAAAAGACTATAAAAATAAGATGACTTGGAGTAAAAGCTAAAACATTCATCTCAATCAGAGATAACATCTTGAGAGACTACAAATTCTTTTTCTTAGAATAATGTATTGTAATGGCAGCTGTAAACAGACAATCTGTAAACAAAATTTATGAATTGTGAATTACACATATGAAAGATAGCAACAGGATAAATTTGCCCAAACTGCAGTGGACAGGCATATCCATTTCTTCTTATCTATAAGGCTTTAAACAATCCACCATAGGGTTCACATTATCCAAACATCTATCCATCCATCAAATGTCACATGAGGAACAGAGAAGGTATCAGAATACTAAATGCAGCGCTCAGCTGGCTGTTCACAGCACTCGAGTAGAAATGCAGGGTTAGTGTTTTCAAATATATTCGAGTTTTAAAGATGTTCTTAAGGTAGCGGTGCTGGGATGAAGAAAAATAAACGGAGGCGTGCAACAGAAAAAAGCAGAATGTAATTTCAGAGATGAGGTGGATTTGTGGCTGTCTCTCGAGTGCTGCGTTTTGCTGCAGGGTGGATTCTGGTAAACCCAAAGCTGGTCTCTAGTTTCTTAGGTAGGAGAGGGTATGCAAGAATCAGCGTATTGGAAGCTCCTTATACACTTGGAGTGCTGTGCAGCAAAACTGCTGTTCTGCAGTGCACACAGCGTGTATCTGAGCTTCGTGTTTACACCTTCACACCTGCAATGCTTCTAGTCTTCGTCTTGGTGTTTGCAAACAGCACCCTTGAGCTCTGTGTCCCGCTGCTGTAATATATGTGTATGCTCAGTTATAATTATAAGAAGCATGCAAATAGACTTTACAGTGTCTAAGTTTAGAGTCAAGTCAACACATTGTGACGTGACAGGAAATCATTACAGTAGAGAAACCATAGCACAAAATAAAACTAACACCACTAAGTTTCCACATATAGCCACCGACAACCAAAAGCTCTTGGTGCGTCAAGGTGTTAAACAGGAACTGATGTACCCTGGAACGCGGCGAGTATTGGTGACAGACTGCATTGCCAGAGACGTCTCTCAGGATAGCAGCAGCCAGTGGCGGGCAAAAAACAGACTGGACTGGTGCCCCCCTGTGTTGGCAACAATACGATGGATCAGTGCCAGTAAGGCTCTGGCGTCATGAGTGACAAGTCCATCCAGATGCAGTGTAGATTGACAGGCCGGCTGCCATGCTGGTGGAAATGGGCAAGCATTAATATTGATGCAGCTTGCTGGCACTACTGCAATGCAGTCAACATTTTTTTGTTGAGGAGGTGTTCAAATGAACACTAAAAATATGCAGGAGTCTGTGGCACAACCCCTGTAATTTCATATATTTCAGGATAGTTTCAAGATATAATTTAAAGATGTATGGGTTCAAAACATTTTCCATTTCCGAGTCCTGATATTGACTTGCTGTGGGTGAAGCAGACACTGTTAAATGGTAAAAGAACAGGCTGAGGCTGAAGCGACTGTCTTAATGCCCAAACGAGCGGAGGGGCGACTGCAGAACTGGAGGGAAAAGGCAGAATGAGAGGTGAAGGAGAAACACGATGAAACTGGGTCACCCTGAGATATATGAAGATCCCTCAGGAGCACAACGATGAGGCCTGTTGTCTCCTGTAGCCACATGGTAATTTGTCATGGGCCTGAAGCTTACTGTAACGGAGAAGAGCTTATGCTACCGTACTACAGGAAAGACAGGTTGGTGGTAGCAGAACTGATCGCTTCAACGGGCTTCTACAGGCGTTTCAGACAAGAATGAAGTGATTATACGTACGGTCTGGACAAGGTGGAGGTGAGGATGGGTCATGGTGGTTGACCAGTGTTTTAACAACATGATCATAACAATTGACTTGAAAATTTCTGGAACTATCCCTGACACTTTCTAAATTTATATAAATAACCATTTTGACCATAAAGAAAGTGAGTGTGGCTTTAATACCTTGTTGTTTTGTTTATGACACCCACAGTTTGGTAGCCACCCATTTCAAAGAATGAAAGCAAAATACAAAATGCTGAAATGAGTAAATAAAAAAACAACCCAGAATAATAAACATAAGGGTAGATCTGAAGTCTAGTATAGATCTGAAGCCTTGCAGAGTTTAAGAATTGCAGCTTGCATAATGGCCTATTTGAAAGTGATGCTCTGCTATCTTTGTCTTTATTGGATGAATGTGAACTTGTAATAAAATTAGCATTAAAAAGCATTTGTTTACATTGGATGTTGCAGGGAAGAATTAATGATGATCGGAAAGTTTCAAAGCTGTGAAATACACAAAGTAGTAGAGAAAAGAACGGACGGCTAAGCACTTCACAAAACTTCAGCTGCTTTAAACCGATACATTTTTCTCATACAAATTATCAGAGTCAACAAGGGACCCAATGGCACAGTAATATCTGTGACCTAATTATCCAATACCGTTTCTTGCAGCATACGGATAATAGCTTTCAAATCGGAAATATTGCTATGCTAACATGGCAACAAAATTATGATTTGTATGCCTTAAGAATGAACACAACAATAACATTAAGCGTTAAATCCATTTTGCATGCAAAATTAGTCATTTAGAATCTAGGTAGCACATCAATACAAATTTAAATGTAAAAATATGATCCGATTATACCAAAATTATAACAAATTTTTAGATACACACAGGGTATTTATAAACTTCTTCATCGCTTACACTCCAATCTTAAAAAGTGCCCAGAAAGTTTAAAGACGAGGAAACACTGGAAATGTTTTTCTGTGTGAAGTAAAACAGTCTGTGACTCAGGGCTTTGATTGGTGGTTCAGTCACTTAGGGGAATGGTACACATCACTGATATATCACTGCTGTAAATCTCAGCCCTTAAATCACTCCAAACTGTTTACCAGAGGTGGGCAAATTCAATCCACCAAAGTAGCTCAGCTGTTGTTTGTGCCCCCCAGATATAACTAGCAAAGGAAACCTGGACAAACAAGCCAGCAGACAGATGACTGGAATGGGGCCGTCTCATAAGCGTGTTAGTCTAGTAGTGCATTAAGAATACAGTTGGGTGTACTTGAGGACAGACAATCATTAATAGATGCATATTGCATTGCTGGCAAGCTGATTTAACAATTTGTGATTGAGTCACAAGGTGCATTTATAATGCACGTTAGAGTTTTGCAAAGGAAAATACTTAAGCCTATACAACTTAGGTAAATGCAAAAACATGCTTCACTACACAGTCCTCTGGATGTTACAGATATTTTTGGAAATTTTGGCGTGTCCCCATTTGTTCCAGTTCAGAGAATTACGAATCGAAATTTTAAAATAAGGTGGTTCTACACAGTTTTCAGACTCTTTGTAAAGACGGCACATAAAATATTCTGGTTCCTACCTGCCTGTAGAAATATGTGGGATAATTATCTAGTAATAATCAGCTCATGTCTTGTTTTCTGCAGCTGTGCACAAGAACAATCAACTTGAGCTGAGTGATTTCCATGTAAATACATTTATGCTGCTACTGTGCTACATTAAAAAAGGATTGTTGTGATGTTAGACACATAACCAATATGCCAGTGCTGCCTACCATATGACATTATCTGTATGAAAATACTTTGTTTATTCTTTTGTCAGTCTAAGTATGAACTTATAGAATTGTTCCACAGAATCTATATACAATTGTTTAAGAAATAATCATTATGAATGATTTTGTCCTTGTCCAAGAGAAAATTTGAACAGAAAATTATTTCTGTTCAAATTTTTTTAATTATTTCTAATTATGAGGGACAGGCACAATACAGTCAGTTAACTCAGAAAGAGAAAATACCATTAATATAATGTATTTACTGAACTTGCATATGCTAGCCGAATCATTAGGCCATCATTGCTCAATCTCTCTATCATTCTCTTACCTGTCAGTTTGTATTAGGCAGAAACATCGACCTCCAAATGACCATATGGGTTTCCATGGCAACCACAAAAAATTATGCAACAGTTGGGCATGGGTCAGCTGTTAACATGAGTCAGTATGTCTACTGTAAATGTGATTCTCAAGTCTTATACACTACCATAAATGTTGATTCATTAATAACGGATATTTGAAGCTACTGTGTACTTTGTGTATCCGATATCCGATTTAATTTACACAATGCTTTCATTAAAAGTAGAAGATAAATAGAACTTTGATGACAGTAATTAAAAAAGTGCTTAATGTTGCCATCAGATGAAAAGCAGTAATGAAAAAACAAATAAATGCAGAACTAACTGCTGCTTGATTTAACACTTCTATTTGAGCATGAATCAAGCAAATTAATTTATCATTAGTCTGAGTACTTTAAATCTTCAATCTCTTTTAAAACTTCCTCTCTGATACTCTTATAATCACTCAGCTTTGTCTTTCAACATTACGACACCAACTACGACAAGTATTGGCTTAGAATCTTGATTTGGCCAGCCCCCAGAACAAGAATACACTCACCGATTGGACAAAATGGAGTTTGGCTTGTGTCAGTTTGTCCTTGGATGGACTGGCTTGATTGATTACAGTCCTTTACCCTAGTGGAGGTGGACATATGCATGTGGGGGAAAGGTTGAAATGCGCATTGTCTAAATTGTTTTCTGTGTTTGACTGCAATAACACAGGCAGATCATGCAGGTGATTTGTAGTATTATGAAACAGAGATAAGAAATATTTGCAAACCCACACAGATATTAAGTTAATAATGCAGTGCGGCCGGCCACCACTCTAGTCTTTTTAATATAAAATACAAACCGAGTCTAAGCTTGTGACTGTGCGTGCATCTAAATGCACTAACCTAATCTAAATCATTTACTCTACACTGTTTGCTTTTGCAAAGCAATAAATCTAGAATGTTTCAAAGCACACCATCTCCAATTGAAAATATCCTCTGTGCCTTAAGATTTAAGACTCGAGTACACAAACAACTTTCAAGCCAATTTTAAAGCAAAACAACTTGGTTATTAAAGAAAAAAGAAACAAGCATCTGTCTCTTGTTTGTTTGACTACCCACTAAACTTACTGCTGGTAAACTGCATATCTTGTGGAGTGTATTTTTCCTCTGGGGCTTACAGTACATGTGGAGGGGGATTTGGGGTGAGAGATCAGAGCGGACCGCTGCTACAGCCGCAGGGGGGCTGAGCCAAACAATGGCCAGGAGTTGTGAGACTGGCTGCCACAGGCTCCCCTGACAGCACTCAGGTCGGCCCCTCCATAAATCATTATATGCCGTCTGCCACTCAGCACTTTACCCTCTTCATGATGGAACGCTTACAGGACTTGGGAACAAGGAAAGAGAAACAGAGCAAGAAAAAACAGGGTGCAGGAAACTTGCAACCAAGTGCACTAGAGAAGACTGAAGCCAGCGTTATCATGTGACATTAGGTAATCCTGTGAATAAAATGAGCTTTGAAAGCATTCATCTACCTTTTTGTTGCTTTACAATGTCAAATAAGAAATCAAATTTGCTCCCCAGACAGGTCTGTTGTTTGTAATCAATTGTGCTTGGAGACTTACAAACTGTGCCAAAATGAATCAAAGACAAATAACATTAAAACAGTCATTTGTCTTTTCCCATAGACCCTGAGGCCCATAGTAATTAAAAGCTGTGCTTAAAACTCAATACTTATCACTATTCAGCCATTTGTACCCTCTCTAGTCAGGTAGTGATGTGATTGATGAGAGCTCTTGTTACAGGGTACCTGAACTCAGCACTTACAGGACGGATCTGAAAACTACAGGGAATTACCTGCGGATGGGCACCCAGTCAAAGCAGTGACTGTGAGAGTGGAGTTCAATTGTAGCTCTAAGAGTGTGGTTGGAAATCCTTGCTGTGCATGCTTATGCTTATTAAAGCTGAATGAATGCAACTGTAGCTCAGGTCTCTATAATTCTTTTTTTTCTGATTGTCTCTTTAATTTCTTCTCAAGTTTCCCTACAGCAATGCAACACATACAAACATCATCATGTAAAACCAATAGATAATTTCAAAGAGTATCTTAAACTGCCCCAACTTAAAAATTGAAATGACATTTATCCACTGTATAATGCAAAACCACCTGCCTTTAATTGCACTGAAAAATAATACAACAAAGTCTTCCATTAGCGGCCTTCTGTTCAATATTCTGCTTAGGTAAACATTTACAATGCATGACTGAAAGGCAAGGAATTGGGGAACATGCAAGATATGCCTCTTGTATCCCAGAGTAAAAGAATTTCACTCGAGGGAGTACTGACATGAAAAAGAGCTGACCAGACCCCATACATCACCCCACTAATGAGCCATTAGATATTCACACTGATGAACACCTCCATTCACTTCACATACATCAACATGATGTCTGTGGTGGCAAAGCTTGTCCACCTCTCAAATTAAAAATCACAGGGTTGTCTAAAGATCACCTTTTTATCTTGGTGGATGGCTTTCCCTGCAGATTAATATTTCATAGTTCTGAGGATTTGGAACGATCCTCTTAAAATGTGTTGAATGAGTGATCGCTAAAATGCTAGTAAAATGCTAGTGAACTGTAAATGCTGAGGTTTGGGCTTTGAGCAGATGCATTACTTAGCAGAGTGCATTACACCTTTTCCGCAAACAGTCCATTTCCGCAGCACCCATAAATATAAAGCATTTGAATGCCAATACATTAGACTGCGAACGCATTAATTGAATTGTTCTCTACGATTTAAAAAGGACTTCATTAAAGAAGGTTTCTGCAAGCTTTTGCCAAACATTATCCTATCAATAGGACCGAGGATTTCTTTTCCCATTTATTAGCCGTTTAATGAAAGCTATTTTTATTGCATTTCATCCTCAAAGGTTGCTGAACATTGCTGCAAGCTACGGAAGGTGGGAGAGGAAAAGCCTTGGGACAATTTCCAACAAGACATTTACATTATTTAACAGACACATTACACTAAACGGTGTGAAAACATTACTTTGAAAGATTAGACGGTGCCTTCGGCACTGTAATTATCTTAGTGTTGGGGTGGGCGGACTGCAGAGGTTGCATTCTTACTGCAGGTAGAGAGGACAAAGCAGTGTGATGACAGGACATTGCTGGCTAAAATCAGCTGCCACCGTGAATGATGGAATCCCCTAATTAAACATTTTGTTGCTGTGCCTCCAAGAGACTCGGTGTGGCTCTTGAAAATTAATGAAAAGCTCCATTGGGAGGAATAAAACTTGTACCCCCAGAGAAACGCAGAACTGAAATAAAACACATTAGATACAGAGTTCAACAGTTGTAGATAAAAGTTAGCTAGCACCCTTTTAAGTAGCGTAACAGGTTTGATCCAAGTAGCTAGATATGGCTCTATACATTTCTCAAAAACTATCTAGTGCTATTCGTTCTCTCTCTCCTTTGACACCTAACTGCATATGTTACCAAGTATAGTGTCGAGCAGAGGCAACATTTACTATATGCAGCATGTTCCAGCTCTTAAAAGAGAACCAAGAGTACGAGGGGGGTTCCGATGTAGAGTTACAATGGCGGGGGGGGGCTGTTGTAGAGAGGACGGGTGTCAAAGAAAAGCAGAGGAGGGAAAACAGAAGTGGAACCAAGAGAGACCACTTTATTTGGTGGTTCTATTAATAACATGCCAAATAACAGACTAACAAGCCTGCGCTGTCCTACCAGAGGCTAGTTACTTGCCTTGCTGGACTCACAATCGATAGGTGGAACTTTGGAAAGGAAGCTTCGCAGCGCTTGTAAGGGGACAGCTGCCTTGACAAGGGGGATGGGGGGCTATTTTTTGCACTGGCTGACTAAATATGGTCACAGGGATGCGAGTGAGATACTAAAGAGGAGCCGGTATTCAAACGCTTCCCTGGTTACAAAGTACTGAAGATTTATGCTACTCTTGCTGAAAAGTGCTAATGATTTAGCTGTTTGAGCTACAAGCACGAGAGGTAACAGCTGGCTCTTTCTTTGGTTAGTTAGTTCATCTTTTCCATCAGGAAACAACCTCATGAGGGAATCTCTAAATACATTGAGATCAACAGAAAAGCTCTCCTCTGGTCACCTCAGGCAAGGGTTTCTAAGGAAGGACCTTGCAAAACTGTTTACAATAAAAAGTTTGCTGCAAGCCACATAGTAGCAAGGCGAATTTTCAAAGTTTGCTTGATGTGGAAAACTTTACAATTTTAAAAACAATATTTTTTTATTTTATAAAAGTGTCTTACAGACAACATTATGGAATTATTTAACTCAAAGATAAATAAAACCGCCTGATGATGATAAAATGTAAAAAAAAATGGAAAGGCACAGAAATGACATCTGCAGAAAGTCTAAGTGCTAGAGAAAATTCCTGCAGCCATGCACACCTTTCCCAGCACAGAATTCCCAGCGAATACACATGCTAGAGATGGGAGGGAAGGGGGAGGGGGTGAAAGTGCTGCAGTTTTTTGTGCCCGTTTTTAGAGCAGCAGCGACAGCTCCTCGTGTCAGCATGATGTCTATCCCTGCCTAAATGTAAGCAGCGAATGTGCTTTCTGTGCCCAGCTCCTCCCCTCCCGCTTCACCACTCTTATTCCTTCTCCACAACACTCGTTCACTAACCCCCCAACCCCCCTCGCCAGAGAAGCTGAATCAGCGAGTCGGGCGTGCGATGGCTGCAGCAGCTGAAGAACTCCGGAGGTCATTGTGGCTCTTCACACACAGAAGGGAAAAAAGAGGGAGGAGCAGGGACCTGAGGAAACGGAGCTGACAGGTAATATATGCTCCCTGTGCCTCTCCACCTCTGGACAGGAGCTCACCCCAATGCTGGCTACTCTGCACTGACGTCTCTGCTTTTTTTTCTTTTGCGCTCTCTTCTATCTCTTCTGGATGGGCTGGGGTGCAAAGCGCATGGCTGGTCAGCCGCGGCGCGTGCTGCAGACAGCGAGTGGGAATGGGATTTACAGCTCTGCAGCAGAGTAATGAATAAAACTACTTATGTGGGAACACCCTGGGAAACGTAAGTGGTTCCCCCTCCTAATTGCGCCTCGCAGGGGAAAGCAGCAGGAATGCATGAAACAGACGGGCAGGTGAAGGTGTAACTGGGGAAAGTTGCTGTCATCCACATGGATTTGCTTGGCTGTTAGCTAACTCTGCCTCCACACCTCTCACTATCTCTCTCTCTCTCTCTCGCTCTCCCTCGACTGTCTCACTTTCTTCCCGTGCCTCGATTTCCCATCGCTGGTCAGGCAGCAGCTTCTGCAGCACAGAACTCTCTCTGGTTCATTACCTCTTTGTGGCTGCAGCACTGAAGATGTCCAAAGATGGACTCGATCACTGGTACTCGCCGCCCCAGAAGAGTGTGGCTTTTATCCACCCCCTACATTCTACTTTTATCCTGGATCTTTTCACTCTGAAATGGAATACAACTCTATTGGACTGACTGCACACCTCACGTTTCGCTGCCTTTTGCAAATGCCAACACTTATTTTTCTGGTGTTCATCTCAAATTACTGGAACCATGTTTGGTGTGTCAGGACTGCTTCTGTCACGGCAGAGGGACAGGTGGACAGCTAGCTGCCGATGGTGGGACGTCATGTCACAGTGGGACGTGAGTTTCAGGCCAGGTGCAGGGT
The DNA here is from genome assembly GCA_036877545.1 of Yasuhikotakia modesta. NCBI lineage: Eukaryota > Metazoa > Chordata > Actinopteri > Cypriniformes > Botiidae > Yasuhikotakia > Yasuhikotakia modesta. The sequence goes on from JBAJNP010000501.1 coordinate 79,710, forward strand.
GAATCGAATTGAAGGAAAAACAGATGTGGTAGGATATTAATTCTCTGGAGAGAGGGGAGGGCAGTTCGGTGGCTGCTGGGTATGTGTGTCAGTGACTGAACCCACAACACCCGGGGTAGTAACCCACTTTTCTTCATGTCTCTCTGCATGCTTTCCAATCACTAGGCAGGGGCAGGGCCGTAGTGCTGCAGTGCTATCTCCCCCCTCTCGCACACTCATCCCTAAATCTTTGCTAACACTGTTGCGCCACAAGAGCCTGAACCATTCATAGCTTGCTCCAGTCAAACCTCACCTTCATATCTAACCCCATCAAGCACCACAACCTCATCCAGGATTTCCACCCATGCCCAGAATAGCCTATGTAAGGGTCCTTCTGTTATGTTTCCACCCCGTCCCTCTCTTTTTGGCCTGTTATTGGATAGGCTCCTATGAGGAGGGGGATGAGACCGGGGCGGTGTTGACTTGTGGAATGTGTGGAGCTGGAGCAAAGATTCATTAGAGAGCCACTGAACATTTCATGCTGCCATGCAAACAGTTATTGATCTCTAACACACAGCATTAGAGCTCTAGAGCAGCTTCTAGAATAAACACACCCAATTCAGCTTGGGGAGAGAGAGGGGGGAAAAAATAGAGCAAATACTAGAAGAATGGGTTAGAAAGAGAAGAAAAAGAAGGGAGAGGTGAACCACCACACATGCTCCAAACCACTACTGCTGAGTGGGCAGCATTAGCTCTTGCATGTGACCTCTGGCCTGGTCTGTGCGGCTAAAGCCCAAATCCTGCTTACAATAGTTTCCTGTTCCACTTGGATCAACTTCATTCTCGGACCCCAGCAGCTGCTTTGACACAACTGGTTAAAGAACAGACAACTGAAGTGAAATCTAGGTAAAAAGTTAAAACAGATGGGGAGATGGAGATGCCAACACATCAGGACCATAGTACCCTTGAAATGTGCTTTTTACTTCTCAATGGACCACAAGGAAAAACAGCTTATGTGGAGGAACACTTTACTCTTCAACATTTTTACCAATTAAAGATTTTTTCCACACAAAAAAAACATCTGGGATTGTTCTTTTCAAAATTTCCTATGGATCGCTCTCAAGAACAACCAAGGTCAACAGAAGACAGTACTGTGTGAACCTGAATACATGCAATGTGTACTGGGACAACAGCTAACTGCTGGGCTGGGATAAGCCGGGCTGGGTTCTCATCAAGTCGCCTCATGTATAATGCTAATCCACTGCATTCTGCAGGAGGATGTTAAAAAAGAGAAACTGTGCCGCTAATCTACAGATGACGATAAAACACACGGCTTCATTTATATAACAACGTCAGATCACAGAAGGTAAGGACACTCGTCTGTGCCTGGGGCTGCCTGCTTGGTGTACATACTTCTTTATGTGCCCATATGAACATATGACAGCTATGGAATGTAAAGAAGTATGTATTCTCGGTCAGGTGCTGATCCTCTGTACATAAACTTTGCAATGACTTTGCATCATAAAAGGTCACTGAATATGACTGAACGGACACATGACGAATTGTGTAACGGGTGCAGAAACGTACTGCAGCAGTGGATTCTAAGGGAAGTTGCTGCTCTTTAATGACTTCACCAGCAGTCCACACTGCCCCTCCCTAATTCAGCAATTGGCATGCTAGATAGTTCATTGCTGCAGATAGCAAGAGAAGTATTAAAATACCTCACAGAAATCGACTTGCCACAAATTGTAAATTTTCATGGTTGGAACAGCTAGTTTGTAGGGCCTAATTTTTTGGTGTTAGAATCAGTCACCGCTACATAAAAAATAATAACTAATAACGGCCCGGGACGCCGCCATAGAACGGCAGCTCCTTCCGGGATTTTAGGCTCTAAATTATGACCAGCCTGTTTCTACAGGAACAACCTGTACCAAAGCCAGAACCATTAATACCGTAATCTTTTCATACTTGCCTGTGTGTTACAGTGTAAATTTGGGACTTTTTCTTAGTCCCGTAAAGTTTGACTGTTGCTATAGGCAAGTTGCTGAGGTAAAGACCGTAGAAATGAGTTCTTAAAAGAAAACATCCACTGAGGGATAGTATGGCTGTCTGTTTTACCCTGCCATCCATTACTCCCCCATTGTTCACGTTTGCTAGGCTTGCCAAATGCTTTGGTGTACCACAGTGGAGTCAGATTAAAGCATGGAAAAGTGACAATGTAGGATCAGAATTGGGTCTGCCTGTCAGCTGATTCCAATTGTTCTCTACAAAAGGTGGACAGGGGCATTCAGATAAGAACATCAAAGCATGTTCTGTTTTGCTCTATTGGCATATGTCAGGTTACAACAGCATTTGTTCCGAACGCAGTAGAATGATGTAACAAATTGCTACTGTTTAAACAGTAAGCTAGCAATGAATTTTCTGATAAACTTGTTAACTGTAAATGACCTGTTGAGCTGTTCAGAGTGAGACAAATAACAGTATAACAGTTCTAGCAATATCATTTAAGGGGTCTGATTTTTTAAACTCTACCCTAGACACCACAACATCTCTCTGTTAAAGAGATTCTTGACTAATGGTGATAACTAAGGTCAGAGCTATCACTGCCAGCATTTCTTAACGCAGTGTGCAATTTTTTTAAACGTGTCACCCACTCGCTTTTACATTCGAGATGGAAGTAAAGGACACACTTTGAGGGGAAATAAAATTAAGGTTTTTGGTCATGATTGGAACCTGGGAGAGCATGTGGCCCATTTTTCTGAATGTCAGACACTCCAGTCTGTCCTCTGTAGGGCTGTGCTCTTTCCATTTTTGTGCACTGCTCGCTGTATGGTTCGCTCCTGTCAGTGGCGTGGCTGTGTTCCCTCGGTCTCGCCCTCATCCCTAGTCTGAGTGACACCCACAGCAGATGCTGACATTATCAAATGTTCAGCTGCTGTCCCTGGCTTTTGCCCTCTTATGGCCAGTGTATTTGGGGGCCGAACATTGTCCAGAATGCTCCGAGCGAGTGCCTGCGTATCGCAGGGAGGGGGGGTCCATGGTGTAAATAGCACTTTACTGACCCATGTTTAACGAGCGCCATATTGAGCAGCAATGACCCCTTTGCTTGTACCCTCAGCCAGCCAACTGCTAAGAAACTAAAGAAGCTTTCTGGACGGCTTTGGACGCTTGGTTTGTGTTGCTCAATGTGCGTCACCGAAATGTTTTGTGAACTAGCTTCTGCCTTCTGTTGTGACTGTCAAAACCAGAAGCTGTCAGGTAGCACAATATCCGTGTTTGCCATTTCCACAGCAGCAGTCTCAGAGAAGCTGTACTGTCCACCACACTCTGTTAGGGGATTAAGCAGGTAAATTAGCAAAGCTCTGCAATGAAGTTGATCACGGCTAAATCTTTTTGAAATTTATAAAGGGACAAAATCTACAAAAGCAGCCCATCCTAATACCTTGATCCCCAACAGATCAGGTACTGTAATTGCTAAAATCAGACAGCGGACCACCAGGATAAATGAAATAGTAGAGGCAACAAAGGAGTACAGAGAAAGTGTATTTCATGGCTATGATATACAACAGAGTGCATAAGCTATACTTGAAATTCTCTCATGCAATGCGCCCTGTTTCACAAACACTGCTTAAAGTCACATGGCAGGGCTTCTTATTGGTCATTAACAGTGACCTACAATGCTTTGCTAAAGCTGGTAAAATGGAACCAAATCACCTCTTCAATGGATTTGGTCCCCTTCAACCAGCTGTAGCTATGCTTTGATGACAACATGAATGCTCTATATTGTCTCTTTTGCTTTTGCAGGAAATTGTGATTATATCTCATTAATTTATGTCAAAATGACAAAGCTGCCTTCAATAAATCTTAATAAAATACATTGTGATTGCCTTTTTTACAAACTAAAAATATCAGCGGATGAAATCCTAATTAGAAAAAGCATTTTACAGGCAAGGACATGTTTAACAAACCCTATCTGTACTATTCTGACCCTTCAAATGCTTTGTTAAAGAATGGGTTACACACCCCAACATCAATCACCATCAGAAAACAGGCAAGGACATGAAATGCTTAAAAACATACTGGGATGTAGTGGGGGTGTAGAGTTAGGCTAAGACTGGCATCCACATATCTAAATATCTGAGGCTACGTGAAAAGAGAGAGAGAGATAGAGAAAGTCAGAGAAATGGAAGGAGAGGGGTTGCAGCATGAGCTCATTGCGACACATGCAATATCGACAGTCCGGCTGCCTCATGGTAACCCTCCTTGCGGTCAGGGGAGTGGAGACGAAAGCCAGATGCTTTAGAGTGTGGGGGGTTGTACACACAAGTCACACACTGAGAGAGTCCACCAATTATGGCCCCCTGGCACACTGACGCAGCGTAGGCATGCGGCGTGAACCTCCCTCTCCTCTGCATCACGGCAGCATCCTTCTCTCTCAGTCACACCGATCGCAGCACTGCATCATAATTTGCCCTATAATCACTCTGATCTTTCATCACATTCTGCAGCACCTGCATTCACACCACACAGGAGTTTATATACAGCGGTATTTATGTACACTAATATTCAATAAACTTTTGTCTATAATCATTTCACTTTTTTTGCTAACAGTCCTATTTGCTAAACATTCCATGTACTCTCTCAAAAATGAAACGGCAGGTATAAAAATTATACTACAGTTAAATGAAATGTAGCACGTCACACTGTAGAGCCCTGCTTGAAATTTCATGCCAGCTACACACATTAAAAAACTTGTGACCGCAAGTTTCTATCAATAAATCCACCATGTGCCTCAAAATCAAGAAGGATTGCACAGTTGCTAAAAGTCAGTACCAATTCTCACTTAATACCGTCAACCACAAAAAATCATTAATGCGTCTAACAATCTGCCATTGGCTGAGGCACAAACCGCCCATAATAATCTCTGCTGTTCATTTGCCTTTGTAATTTCTCAACGGACACATAAAGCACCTCATTAGCTAATCGTTTTTATTAAAGCCAAATTCTGTTCCTATCATATCTGTGTCCGATGGACTGTAGATGAAACTAACGGCTAAGCTTCTAAACAAGCAACTGTAATAGTTTTATGGTGGCAGCCGGTAGTGCATTTTAAGGTGGGACACCATGAGACGATTAACAAACAGGTTGGCACATTTGTACTGTAGTAACAGGGGCTGCCTCTGCAGGGCCCGTTTGTGAAGTGTGTTATAAGTCATGGGCTATTAATCGTACTGTTTACAGTGCTGGAGCACAACTGCCTTCCAGCAGCCATCCAGAGAGCCACTGAGCGGAACCAGGCCTGCTCTCAATGCAAGACGCCCATAAACACCCAAGAACAGAAAACACGCCCCTCCGTACAAACAGAAAATATTCAATAATTTAAACAACATTTAATGCGCTCAACGGGCATGAATGGATCATGTGAGATTAACTACTTTTACACTCAGACAAATGCTCATTGTGTATTTGAGTTTAAAATCAGAGTTTTGACAATCGGCTTAGTAGGGAAAATGTTAGGAATCTAGCGCATACACAAACCAAACCAGAGTGCTGGTAATCAAACAAGTTCATCTGATTTGTCTGGCTGTTTGGAATTCCTGTTTAACGTTACAACTGTAGTTTTTAACCAGCTGCCACTGAAGCCCACCAGGGCCGCAACAGCAGAGACAGATGTAGATTACGGTGTTAAGGTATGTTAGGAGGACATGTAGGGATGAGAAGAGTGTTCTTCACCGTGTGATAAACTTCAACAGCCGGCTCAAATAATGCAATGAGGAGGAGATAAATAATACCAGCTGTTTTAAATATTTACTGTGCTATTAAAATATTTACAAGATTATTATTAAACAGTGAATAATGCTAAAATGTAGCATAACAAAGACCTTGTAGGATTCGGGTTACTAGTACGTTTTACCAATGACAGTATCGGATAAATAATTACTGAATATCCAGTCACGTAATTATTGGATAAAGACACTTTTGGCACCATTTTATTTCAGATGTACAAACGTCTTCATGACAAAATGTTTTGAGCTTTAAATGCAGAGCTACAGGAGAAGAGCTGCAATATCTAGCCAATAAAATATTTAAATGTACAGATAGCAAGATACAATGTTTTCACAACATTCTTATGAGGACTCTTTATCTGATCTGTTATTTTTCTTTTTACTTTTCATCATGAAATAACAATTCAAAAACTCCAATATTTTAAGATTTTTACTAGCCCCATAGGTCACTAGTTTATTAATTTTGTGTTTTGATGTCTACCCAGTTTGTAAAACAAGTTTGGGTTTTCAGAAGCTGTTACATGGCAAAGACAGAAGGGACACAATCTCAGCACAAGCCTACAAACCCATCAAGTGTCTACTAAGAGCAAGTTTATCTTAAAGGGTTGAGACTAAAAGCAGCTCATCTTAGGCAAGCGTGCTGATCAGAAAAGACTGCAGTGGGTGGGAACTCATGCAAGAAATACAAGTAAATGGTGAGCTGGAGGAGAGCGATATATCTCTAAGACTTTCTGATGGTAAAGGGACGAGTTCTGCTCCAGTGCAGAGCTCTGCTGTACAAGTGAGCCATAAATACTGACTCAGAGCTGTTCTTCATCCATAAAGTCAATAAAGAGGATTCCCATGTTGCCACTGAGAGATGAAAGCCGAGATTGATCGTTTTACATGGAGCCAAACTGTACACCACAAATTTAGAGTAGAATAAATGCAAACAGGTCTGCATAACAAGAAACATTTCCTTATTATTATTATTATTACTACACCAATTATTTTATTATACAAGTCGTTTATGCAACTGATCCTGCACAAAATAAAAGGATAAAAAGTTCAAGGCATCAGACATAATATGACTGATTCTGTCTTTGTATGCTGTTACTAGTAGAAAGTGCATCAGATCACAGAAGTCATTATTAAGAGCTGGACAATACAAAATATGTGCTATATCTCTTGACATTTTCATCCATTTAATAATACTAGATTGCCATTTATCGAAGCCTTTGTTTCAAACAACAGCCTTCTGTCTCAAGACAAGAAAGTCTCTATAAAGTGCCATTTAAATCAAGCAAAATTACCGCAAATATCCATCACCAAATAATGCTGAAATCACAATAATGCCAATACAAAATCACCATCCGGCATGAACAACACCAGTCACTTTAACTACATCCTTAAGTGTGGATCAAGATTAGCTGACCATAAACGTTCATGACATCACAAAGTTAAACTCATCAAAACCAGTCAAGACTCTAACCAGTAAATTACATAAACTGTCTTAATAAACTCAGAGACACAACTCTCACTGATTATACCAGCCCAGAAGCCCATTCACAGCCCCAGTTATGACACGCCAAGATATTGCATTAACACTAGACTAGTCAGTTTTGCTGTACCTGGGGTTCCCTCGCAGAGCAGCATGGTGAAGCGCATTGAAGCCATTGTTGTTGGTAATGGTGACATCAGCACCAGCTTCCAGGAGCACCGACAGCATGTCATCCCTCTTCTTGCTGATGGCATCATGCAGAGGTGTGTCTCCCTCTGAGTCCTGCAGGTGGCAGCACCAAATTACACACTTTTATAATGTATAAAACTACGCTAATAAATGCACATCAGCTTTATTGTATTGGATCTGCAGAATAAAAATGCCACATAAAAAGGCCACGTCAGAGTCTTTTTGCTGAAGGTGTGTTTGATGCACTGCTGAGATAGAACAGACAGAAATACACAAATGCTATCTTTATAATAATAATTGTCAACTTATAATAAATTCTGGACATTCAGAGGGATCTTTACTTTCGTAATAAGGTTTATTTACCTCTAGGAATTCAGATAACCAATGGTTTCTGATTCATGATAAAATCAGAGTAAATCAAGTAAAATCAGTTGTTTACAGGCAAAAACAAAAATGGAAACCTCTCTAACCTCTCTTATCCTTTAAGAAGTTGTTTATGCACTGCTGAAAATCCCATCATGTTTCAAATTTGCAGGCTTTGTTTAAAACAAATAGAAAATAAAATGCTCATATAATATTTACTATGACCCCAAGGTTTCCGAACAGATTTCGTGCTGCCCCTGAATTTAACTCTTGTCCCGTTATGTGACACGTCTATATAGAGTAACAGGTACTGAGGCAGAACTGATAAAAATACTCAGACAGTCAGCGCACCTGCAAACTGGGGTGGCAGCCGAAGTCAAGCAATGTCTTCACCACCTGTAGGTGGCCTTTGTTGACAGCGATGTGCAGGGGCGTTTGTCTGCGCTTGTTTCTGGCGTTCAGGTCGGCGCCGCCTCGATGCAGCACCTCAATGACGGAACCCTCATCCCCAAAGGCTGCATGATGGACAGCCCGGTCTCCGTCCTTATCCTGCAAGAGACATGTTAGTCGCTGTCAACAGCTTCTTTTAAACATGCCAGAGTTTGGTTCCAGTGTCTGGCTTGAGAGCTTTTACAAGTGCAAGCAACCTAGAAAATTTAATGCCGAGTAATGTTTATAGACAAAAATATTACTGAAGCTGCCTTGTAATGCCTTGTAATGCTACAAATCTTCTGCCTAATTAATCAGAGGTTAAAAGAGATTTACTGCCATAAATTACTAATAACATAATCTGTCTTTTGCCAGAGGGCGGGAGGAAGTCTAGACTGTTTATTTGCATTGGATCATAGTATTTTATATATCATTTAATATTAACAAGAAGGAACAGGACAAAAAGAAAATACTATTTCATCTTTCAAACATCTTATAAGGACAACTATTCTTTAACAGTTAAAATGAAGATACAGGTCATGTTATTTCAAGTCTATATGACTTTGTTTTGCTACTGAACAACCCAAAAGAAGATATTTTAAAGTATGTTTTTAACCAAACAAGAGCAACACTTATTGACTTCTGTTGTATAAACACAAAAACACTGAGACTAGTTCTCAAAAGATTTCTTTGATAGATTTCTCAAAAATATATTTTTCCACAGAAGAGAAAAGTAATACTGTTTGAAATAACATGAGGGTGAGTAAATTAGGGAAAAAACATTTTTGGGTGAACGATTCCTTTAAAGGACAGGACATGGGCTACTAACAGAAGATTACAGGCTTGTGTTTACCCTTCTGTAAAAAAACACTGGGAAAAAAGCCTTGAATCTATATCAGCACGGGAAAAACTGATTTGGACAATTAAGATTGTTGACAACTGACAATTGAGCAATAATCATAATTATACCATTCATATAAAAATTTCTCCTGTCTGAGTGGAGCAGGACAAATTTGACATTATTGAGTGATACTAAAGCATTTTCCCTTTTAGGGTTTTCACAGGGTGCGTTTGTGGCGTGTTTGATGGACTAATATAGAAATAAATTAGGTTTTCATCTATGGTGTGCACCATTTTTCACCTTCACGGTTCTCCGCATTTCACAATTATTTAGCTGTCACAAAATTCGTAACAGACAACCAAACAAAAGTGCTGAAACGGAAAAAAGAGATTTGTGGAAGGCTGTGATAAAAGCTAACAGCATTTGCAACAGCATGTATGATCTTCTCCACAGCAACACGCTCCTTCCTGCCCCTAAAATACCACCAGACGACAGGACATAAATATTCCTGCTTGATTGTGAGCGGAGAACCCTTCACGTGGTTGGAATAACAATGCCTGCATCCCTTTTTTCCTCTCTGTGCACATAAGTAAACAGTAGATGCGCTGACTGCATGCTAACAGTAACTTTTCCTCATGGTCCGGGAATTGGGGAGTTCAGTCAACCCTGCCAATACGCCCCTGAGGTACCATGAGTCTTTTGGTACAAACATTAAAGGACCCGTTCCGCTTAATATTCCTGCTACAAAAAGGCTAACCTAAAACCTCCCAGAACAACACTAACCTGCATGTGCAGGTCAAGTATTTGATAAAATGTTTTGGAGGAAATTAATGTAAATTTGACTACTCAAGAATGAGAGAGGGGTAGGAAGTGCTGTCATATGTAATACCTGAAAGTTAATTTCATTGGCTAAAGCACATCTCTTTAAAAACACTAATGATTTATTATGGATTAACATTCTTAATGGTTTATCCTGTATAGGGCAAGACCATCAATATAAGGTACTAGAGTTTAATAATTCTAATAAGTTCATTTTAACCCAGAACCTTTCTTCTAAAAAACAGGAACTTTTGCATAATTTCCACAACAAACTGTAAATCTCCTGTGTTTTTAATCACCATAAAACATCATGTATCCAGTTTCAATACAGACATTATTAGTTGAAGACTTTCTCTCTGAGATAAAATCTGTGATGTCAAATATCACAGCTAGAAAAAAAAATTGAAAGTGAAAGTGTCTGAAAGTGTTTGTTTGGTAACGTCATTTTGTTTGTTTAGCAATCGGTCTATATACTGGTTAGCAGCTGCATGAGGGCTGCTTACAACAAGAACTTCTGCTTGAGGCGACTGAACCATTATTAACTAGATCTAGGTGGCTTAAGGTCACCAGACAATTGATGACATATTACGGTTCCTCTGGCTATACATGCAATAGAAAATAGCCAACAGTGAGCTGAGGTGGTTTAGAAGCAGGACGGTGGGAGATGTAATCTTGGATGCGGTACATACCTCAGCCTCCAGGTCTACATTATGTTTCAGCAGCAGTTTGAGAACATCCACATGGCCGTTCTGGCTGGCTGCCTGCATGGCGGTGTGTCCTGCACACTGCCCGTTCACCTGGAAACAAAAGACACGGCTGAATGTGTCCGTTAGGTTTTTAACACCATGACAGTTTTAAAGGTGCGCATGATTACATGTGAATATGCATGAGGGTCTATGTGTGATCTGCAGCACTGCGGTAAGTTTAACCGGTGTGCAAGAGTATGAATATTAATGCTGGTGTCACTGGAGTATTTGCAGGACATGTCTCGTCCTGTCAAGCATATTATTTGTCTGGTCACCCTATCTAATATTCCATCTCTTTTTCTCTCTCCTTTAAAAATTGCTTCATTGAGGCAGGGCAAGGGCCAGCCCTGGCACCAACACGGCTAAAAACATGCCAAAAAAAACACTTTCCTATAAAGAGCATTTTGAAGGCATGAATAATAGAAAAGGATATCCCAGCCCTAAACAGACTTTATCAAAACACTAATGCATACATATATCAAGTTATACATCAAATTATCAACATTTGCTAAAAAGACACTGTTATTTAAATGACACCAAACTATTTGACAGAAACATAATTTGAGGTAATGGATGCTGGCCCATAGCTACATGCATCGGATTATTAAATACTTCCAGTACATCAGAGACTCTATACTGCTGGCACATTTTTCCAGACTGAGAGAGCTCTAGACTTTTTAGGGAGTGGAGAAATACATATAAAAGCAGCCATCACCCTCTGATAGAGTGTTTGATCTGATCTGTGAGGCTCCAGTAAAAAAGTGCTACAGTTCACAAATTAGAAGCTCTGGGTTCTGAAAGCTTACAGGCTGCATGACACTGCAGTCAAAGCCCTCACTGCTACATATGGGTCTTAATGCCTTAAAGTTGTTCTTCCTTAATCTAACAAGGAATTCCCTTTTAATCTGGTTGAATAAGGTCTCATGGTTTCACATGGAACATACAGAAATTAATTTAACTGTAGCTGAGACCAAAGTCATATTGGAAACTGAAAGCAGCCCCAAATTAATCAATATTTAATAAATGTGTAAAACGTTGTAAGACCTGGAATTTAAATTGTTAAAAGTTGTTCAATAATAAAAACAATGGTAAGATAGATAACAGTTATGAAACCTGTGAAATATAGCAAGCAAGCAAGAGCTAAAAGAATAAGGTAAAAAAAAAGGTAATAGGAACAGGTAATATGGTGGCGTTCTTACATCTACATCTGATCTCTTCAGGATGTCCTCCACTTTGGGCAGGTCACCATTAGCGGCAGCCTTCACCAGCTCTTCATTAATGTCTCCAGACTCCTGGGTCTCAAAAAGCTTCTTGAGGAGCTGAGACAGGCGCTCTGTGGGCACAGAAGGACTCTGTCAGTATTGCAATACTGTCATACAGGGTACATGGTGACTGACAGGAGGCAGATTGCTTAGCGGACGCCATTGAGCTCCACTGAAACAGGCCATCTGGCAAATCGATTAACGTCACAGCATCCTGAACGTTAACATTACTATAGGTGTATGTGTACCTCCAGAGGCATTGGTAACAGCAGAACCAGCAGGAGCCACTTTAGTGACTGCGGCCGGATTGTACGTCCAGGATGTCCCGCACACCTCGACTTTCAGGTCACTGTCAGAGTAGATTTGCTGCACTCTGCCCACCTTCCCAAGGGTCTGCATAGAGGAACACAGGCATCTGAGCAGTGATCTTATTAGCGATGCTTTTGGGGGATTGTTTTACCTTGTGCTTTCTGTGCAATTGTTGGCAGAACATTGCATTCCATTATTATTTTCCACAGAAGTTTCATTGCTGTGATTGTT
>JBAJNP010000502.1:0-91909 GCA_036877545.1 Yasuhikotakia modesta
AGAAAGATGGAAGGAAGCAGATGGAAAGAACCATGTGCTGGTTCTCACAAATAATAAGATAATTATGGGACCATCTTAACAATCCGCTCATTCTTTACTGACTGTTCATATACAGTTGAGACCAGCAATCTTAAACACTTCCCACACAAAAGTTAAAGACACAGTTTGAGACTAAAGCGGCCAGCACATAAATCTTCCTATTCATTTCTTTAATTACAGCTCCCCATGGCCTCACTGATGTGACATCCTCTTGAAGGTTAACCACAATTAGATGCTCCCCTAAAAATCTAGCAATTTCATAAGACAGACATTGCATCCTTTGCATTAGCATAAAGCAAACGGCTATGCTGAAGGAAATTAGTCATAAACAGCCAATGCCATTGAGCTTGCTTTTAAAAACAGTTCTTTGTCTCTTTGTGCTTGTATAAAATTTTTCCTCAGGAAAAGATCACAGGTTATGCAATTTATAAAGGGTTGAAATCTTCAGGTGAATACATTTCTTTCTTTCACTTTGTTTGATTAAGAAATTTCAACAAATAGACAGTCTCAAAATTGAGATAGAAGTAGAAAATGGATACCTCGGTACACTAGAAAAAGTCTGGCAAAGCAATAGCTAATTCCCTGGGCAGTGTATTAAGAACTGAATTAAGACACACCCCATAATTACCTAATTATTATGAATAAAAACTCATTTTCAGAATTATATAACAATACGTGTACTCATCCTTTGGCGATGCACATACCATCTGGCTAAATACAATCTATAGTGCCCGATTAAAACTCAGTTAAAACTATTTGAAAAGGACAAAAGTATTGTCAAGTACCGCAGTATTGCTAGCTTACTGGAACTACTCCTTCTCCAATATGCTAATGTTGTCATCTGCATTCACCCCTCATTATTATGAAAGTGCTCATTGAAGAACAATTTCTGATGGTGATAATGAAAGATCAATTGCTTCTGTCTTTCAACTTCATTCTGACATTAGGGAAATCGCTAGCACAGCTTGGTGCTCTCAAAATGAACTTGTTGGAAAAAATTTGAACCTCTCCCCATGCATTTACTCCATCAGCATTCAACACACTTCACATCTTCACAGTGAGCGAGCGATATAGCAGGATAAGATGTATAGAGAGAGAGATAAGATGAAAGATTCAGCATTGATGAGCTTTGTTAAAGCACTGCTGTGTTAATCTACAGTGCATTAGACAAGCGATCAAAAAGCTTGACAAATCATTGTTCCTCAGAGCGTTTAACCAGGGAACCATCCACATAACCAGATTTTTAATGAACATCCTCTGAGGTGAGTCAGGGTACTTATAACCACATATCTGACTACAGTACTACAGACTACAGTACTACAGAACTACATATATCATCAAGCAGTATGTTTAATGCTGCAGATGACAAGTACATTTAGTAAATTTCCATTTACTGAAGTAACCTCATTTGACAAGGTGAATTTTAGAAGAGCCAAATGTTTATTACAGCATGTCTGGGCACCAAATGCGGGCATTCCATGCATGCAGAGCACTGGGCATATGGAATGCATTAGCGACCACAGGTTTCTGGTTAACTTTCCAGAACTATTAAAGACGGCTACTGCAGAATCACTTATTTCTGTTTTTATTTGGAGGACACCTCATTTTGCATTCTGTCCTGCTGAATCACAAATATAATGCAGTCAGATGCAGGGCAAAAAAAACTGCCAGGCCTCAGCAAGGTCTGTCGAAGGCTGTTTGGGAAAAGTAAAATAGCGTTTGAAGTTTATGAGGAATCAGCACACTCCTTTAACTGAGCCTGCCAGTGCTAATACCAATTCAATCCAGCAAAGAAAAGAAAACAAAGAAAAAAATAGACAGTCACTCATTTCCACAGCTGTTGTTGAGTTGAGTGTCTCGGCTTTATCCTCACAATGTTATCATCTCCACCACGCAGTCCAGCAGCTGTTGTGAGCCACTGCAAGGCGTGCCAGCAATGCCGGATGCTACACACACAAAAGCTGCCTCCCCCTTGCAGGTGCGGGCAGATGACCAAGGTGGAAGAACAATAGAGAACCGCTAACAGGCATGGTTCACAAGTCAAGGCGGAGATACATTGCTTGGAGTAAGCCGCTATTCCCCTATTGCTGTGGGAGTTGGGCACACGAAAGCTACAGTTTTGGCATGGATTCTTTTATGTGGATAGAAGTGTGGAGTCAAACGAGACCAGAACACTGCTATTACAGTGTTTGAGTGGGAAGGTCTTGCCAGAAGTATTACTTCCACTCTTGCCATAAAGAGTGAGCCCATAAGAGCTCTTTGATGGAGAGGTCGCCTTCCACCAATAAAAAGGATGGAAAAAGCTTGGTGTAGTTTGGTGTAGTACAAAGTACATAGACCAGATACATACACAAGCCACAATGCAACGGCCACAATACACTTTAGATATGGTCCTATGGCATATTCTGGATTGAGTTAGATTAGATTATACCATCCCACTTAAAAATCAATGCCATTGCAATACATTTTACTTTAATAGTGTGATGTATTTCCGAGTGGAACAAAATTTTCTGTAAGAAAAATCCAAGACTAAAGTGGATTAAAGAATTTAATCCACAAGGATTTTATTTGATTATGGAAGTGGCCATTGTAGGCGTTGGTATAGGAAACTGTCTGCCAAAAGGGAACGTTGTGTCAGAGGTGACACGACTACTTACAACTACAGAGATATTACATTTTAATACAATATTTTAAAGGCAAACATTTCTTTGAAAAACTGTGCACTGAGTCATGCAAAATAAGGCTAGGATTGTGCACAAGGTTAATTATAAACAAGGATTCTGCCATAGGCACAGAGATGCTATAGTCCTCAATGCATTATACATAGGCAGAACATCTCAGTCACAGCCGTTAAAAAAATACTCCCAGGAATGTGAATGGGATTAATGTGGAATTGTATAGGTAGAGAGAACAGCTGCTGTGGAAATTAAATAGCAAAAGACTATAGTACAAATGTATAAAAACGCATGTCAGAATGTAAAGATTCAACACAGCACAAACATGTTTTAAGCTGCCGTGTGTAATCTCTACACCAATAACAGCACCAAATGGAACTTCAAAAATAATGACTGCTTTCAAACCTGTGTCTGCCATTTGTCAATATAATTGATAGCCCCACCCTAAACTCACACTATTGGTCGACCCAGTTCAAACAAACTTAAACAAACAAAGAACTGTTTATATAAGACCACATAGCCACAGTGTTTGCACTCGTTAGTCAGCCTACATACTACAAAGGCTTTCTTGCACTGTCACATCAAACTGTGACTGGAAACAATATAGTGAAATTCCAAAAATAAAAATCACACATCAAAAGGGGTGTTGACATGAAATACATCATACCAACATTATTAACTTTGACTTCCTGTCTACAATCTCTCCTCATCAGTATCACTTTGCTTCTCCAGTATCCATGAGTGCCTTCACACAAAGAGAGAGAGACAAGGTTCAGCAACCTCGGGACGGAATGATCCATCAAAGGACATACACTGCTGTAGAGAAGGAATCTATCATCAAATGGGCACATGCAATTCAGAAACAATCCCCAGGCATTGCCAAACACCAGTAAAAAAACAAAACAAATAAAGCTTTTGGCACATGCTCTGCTATTGACCTTTGGTAAGCAGGAAGAGGAGTAGCCAACATTGTAGTTGGCTAGTAGTTGACTACACATGAAAACAAATGTTTCTCATTAATGTCTTCCAAAACCAAATCATATATCTCAGCTACTCTACACACATTAATTTAACATCAGTCTGCTCTTGTCCCAAGTTAACAGCGGTCATTGTATCCATATGTATTTCTGCTAAAAAAAATAAGGATAAAGATTTGAAACAACGCTGATACTTTAAACATAGATGAAACGTATCTAAAAACTCAATTAACTCTTCCTCTGAGAACCTTCATTTAATGTTTGCCATTCAGACCTCTACTGATGTCATCAATGAGATGACATCACCACACTCACTACAGAAACGGCAATTCATGGGAGACATGGGTCAAGACATGGGTCAAGGAAGACCCAAAAGTTTAGACACATACACCCACGTGCAAATAAACAGAGAGAAGCCAAGATGATGTTTTCAAAACACTAAAGCATACAATGTAACACTGCAAAAAATAATTTTCTGAATCAATAATTTAAATTGTTTTAATAGTAAAAAATAAGTGCTGTTGATGCAGTTAATTCTTAAATATAATAAAGAAAAAAAATGCCAATGAGATATGAAGTTACTATGAGTAATTATGTTTACATATTTTACAAGAAGACTGAAATACCGACTGAGAAAATGATTTTATGCAGTGAATGCATGTTAGAACCTTTTATCCAAGAGATTTCCGAGTCATTATCAGAACAAAACTGTTGCAGCCTCCAAATTCTTCAAACATTTCCTGAACCAATTTTTAACTTCTCCTCTGCAACGTAAAGCAGAATTGTCTCTTTTGATTATCATCTTTCCTTGTTAATGTACTGAAAAGCCTGCGGAGTGAACTACAACTGTTTGATCAAACAATTAGTGGGAAGGCAGAGAAATGGTTGCAGTTTTGTTCTGTTTTCATTTGTAGCTCTTGTTTTCGCTCAAGAAAAGGTGGAGAAGAATGCGATGAAGAGGTGGGAGGCAAAAGTAGCTCGGAGAAATGCAGGGTTCTTGCAAAGTGATCAATACTAAAGAGGCAACAAAACTGTGATGTTATTTTTGGAAGGGAATGACAGGGCATTTTATTCGGTATCTCGGCATCTGTCGGTGTGCGTGAGCAAATGTTGTGGGTTCTGGCAGCATAACCTGATGTATGATGTGACAGGACAAGAATTAATGGAAAGGAAGAGACAGCATTTTTCCACTCTGCTGTCAGGTCACTACAGTATATTTGGAGGCCAAAACTACACATGCAGCACAGAGCAGAATCTTGGACTGCTCCATGTGACGCTTCCAAAGAGCAGGATGTAGCAGTGTGTGTATCTGTTTTGGGTACACTGGCCCTGAACATTTAGTGGCACCTGAAAACTAATTATTCTATTTTTTTGCCATTTTTCTGATGACCCTTACCCAACTGGTGTGAAGGTGAATTTTAGTAGACCACAGGTGCAATTCATCACATTAGCTATGGACATCTTCCACTAATGTTTGCCAACCAGAAAATGTTCAAATATTTCCAAATGTGTCCATTTTGAACAGAAAATCTGCTACCTATTTTCATCCAATTTTTTGTTTTTGTGCCAGGTTTCTGAAAAATAAATGCCACTTGGTCCGATATTTTGTTTTGAAATGCATATCATTTTCAAGTATGGCTGAGGGGTGAAATACTTTTGGGGCCACTGTTTGTGTCATTGTAAATAAGTCTGTATGATAATGGATTCCTCTTGACTAGGTTATGGTGGTTAATATGTTACAAGGCAAAAAATGTTCCCACATTTCTGGAGCTACAATTGCCTGAGACCCAGCTAATGCTTTTCCAGCAGCAACATGCACAAAGTATCTCAGATAAGCACCCATCCCAAAACTCACCCGTCACGTTGACCTCCACCAGTCCTGAACGAGTTCCAATGCTGTTGGTGGCATCACAAACGTACGTTCCTCCGAGCTCGTAGGTCACCGGGCCTTTGAAGAAGAGGGTGTTGTTCTTGATTTCAATATTGTTGGGAAGAGATCCATTCAGCCTAAGGAAAACAGACAGATGACATGTTTCAACCCCCCATATGGAAAAACAACCCATGTTGGGAAGGTCTGACAGTATCTGTATTGTAAATCAGCTGTGGGGTTAGGATCATGAGGACAGATTCAATCTGCGGTGTTAAAACAAACCTCTGGTGTTCAAACATACCAGGCATACCTGAGGAACTACACACACCTTCTATCAGCAACAAGGTCTGGTACTACAAAACAACCATACGGGCCTTTACAGGCCTGAGTGCTACCCCAGGACAGTAAGTTCATGAAAACAAAGATCAAAGAGATGTCACGTGTGGAAAAAATGAGTTGTTTTGTTGGCAGTCTTATAGTTTTGCTCTGCGGTGCCTGAAGTTGAATCGCAGGAAACCAGGACGTGCCATTCAAGTACAAAACATGGATTCTGACTCACTGCATGTGCTGCTCCTCACCAGACTCACCAGAATGGTCTCACCTGAGTGTCACTTAATTTTGGACTCTTCATGGTTCACCTGCCCAGCAGGTCTAGGCCTGCCCTGTTCTTTTCCGAAAGCTAGACAGAGGTCGCAATCTCTGACATGCTAGTGGCAGATGTTCTTTTTCGTTCTTATTGGAGGTCATATTGAAGCCTCCTCAAGCATCACACACCTCAGATCATCTCATTTATACTTAACAAGTCTAGTACCACCACTTTTGCTATTCATTTTTCTATTTTTATCTCTCAAAATGTCTTAACGTAGGATAGGTATCAAAAGTATCAGAACATAAACCAAAGCAATACAATAAATTTCAACAATTAAGTTGCATCCATTATAAGTGTTGCCATGGAAACAAATTATTCCCAGGACACGAAAAGCTCTAAATAGAATCTTGAATTTTTAATTGCAATAATTCCAGCATAATGTGAGCCTGCATAAAGTTAAGGTAATTAACTGTTTATCTCAGTGGAAGAATTGTTTATTGTGACTATTACTATTAATAAATGATAAATAATTTATTTAACATTAGTGTCTTGTGTTTTCACAGTTTACAGATGATGTCAGGCAAGACATGAAGCAGAGCAATGACTAGTACAGGTTATATTACAAAACCAAGTTCACATCACTAGAAATATGTCTTAGACAATTTAACATAATGCTTAATTCCTGAATTAGGTTTTATTGCTTTATACCTAGATATAATATAACAGATATACAAAGTCAAGTCAAGCCAATTTCCTTAACTATTAATATAAGATTCATCTGCCAGTGAAGGCCAGGGCCCATGAGACAAGTTCCGGACCAAAAACACAGAGAGCGATAATATGTATCTCTAAAGGCTGACTGCTGCAATGTAAGCTGATAAGATCCAGCAGATGGAGGACTGGAGGAGAAACAGATAAGGGAATATGTCACAATGGGCTGTTCAAGATAAACTCTTGAGTGTGTATGACTGTTATGTATATTTATAGTAAGAATTTCTCTAATGTGGTTTAATAGCTTTTAAAACTAAAGCCGACTGTGTGTTTGTATGAGCTTCAATACTTACAAGGCATCTCAACGTACGTTATTTAAAATGAGTTACATTTCATGCCACATTGCATAGTCAGACTTTTTAGCATTAAATCTGGTCGACATTGCAGCTCATTGTTAGTGCCGTCTAGATATGACATAATTAAAAGATCTGATATAGCTTCAAAATTTGGGGCTGTACTATCTGTGCATATGGGAAAGCATTTGAAAAGTGTTTAAAAAGACTCCACAAAACCACATTTTTTTCCTCTTTATATATTTTTAGAAGGGCTTTTTCTAAAACATACATTATTTGTATAATTTATGCAACTCTGCATGATTCTGCACGTGTAATAGAACTGCAGCTACTGCATGCGTGTGTGCTCTGTGCACGTTCATGCTTGTTCTGAATTGAAATGTTCTGCAACAGTGCTGTGATGACCTCCGCAGTAGCGCCGAGGGGAGCCTTCAGAACACATTTGGTGTCAGCTCTACACTGCTGTTGCGGCCGTCCTCTCATATACATCACACCGACACCTGTGTCTCTCCCCATCACTGTCTTCTCCTGCTCTCTCTGTAATCACACCATCACCTTAATCTGCCTATTGTAAATTTTCTCATTTAGTAGATGCGAGAAATGAGAAATAAAACAATATAAACAAATATTTCTATACCTTGTAGTATTGCAACATTGAATCTCATCATATTACAATATTGATGTAAAAATGCTTTCAATCAGGACATATGTAGGGACCACAACAATCTGTAATGGCTTGTGATTAAGCAATACTGCTTATAAATACCAGCTATATATGTTATTAAGGCAAACATGTAAAGAGATTTGGGGGCAGGCTCTTTTAACTTGGACCAGTAAGCTCTCCTATCAACACCTCAACAACCTCCCAGAACTCAGGCAGCCACATAGCAACACTCTATAAACCAAACAATCAAAACAACTTAGCAATCTCATAGCACCACCCTGGCAACAACCCACAGCAAACTATCAGCGGAGCCAGTGATGATAAATGTTCAAACAGCACTTATGCATTCTTTAGAAAATGTAAACATCTAGTTCCTTCTTGTCCCTAGCTCATATTTTACCTTTCTCCTTCTGTCTCACATTTTTTCTTTATTTCTTGTACTTCATTTTCCTTTTCTTTATCTCACTTCCTGTCTTAGTGTACCAATCAGTAATAAAAAATGCTCCACAAACACCTCAGTGCCGTCCACAAGTCCCTTATCCCTCTTCACACAGTTGGTCGCTGCATATGTGTCCTTTGATACTCTGAGTAGTCTAGAATGCTCAGCGCTCTATCTCTCTTTCCTTCTCTCTCTCGTCCTTTCTCATTAAAACCCACCCCGGTCCACAGAGTCAGTGGACCTAGAGCTTTGCCAGCTATTAATCCACCACAGCTGAAGTCCAGTGACATGTTTTCTTTTCCCAGCTTTAGCTTCCTAATTACAGGACAAATTGCCACATTTATCTCTCTGTTTTTGCTGCATAATTCCTCCATTTTTATCTCTACCCCACGACTAGCTTGCCTATTGTGCTCAACGCAGTTGTTGGAGTTTGGTATTTGCATATACATTTACAACAAAACGTACAACAGAATTAGCTGGCTGATAAATGACAAGACGTTTCTGTCTGTTTTAATTGCCGTTTAAGCATACGGCTCTAGTGCATCACAGATTTCTAACAGTGTGCTATGTGGTTTAATCCATGCTGAAGGTTATATGGGTCTTCCAGAGTGTATCTCACCCATGAATGTTACTTAGGCGACATAATGTGCCCTGTAACTCACGTTTTGAAATATGTATGCAATATATATATATATATAAACGTACACGTAAATAAAATAAAATGGTTGCTACAATCTTGACCTTACCACATAAGCGCTGACATTGTCTACTTAAAGAAACAAAAACCAAGGTTTGCTTATTAATTTATTAGACAAAGTGATTGTCATTTTACACCACTATAGTTCCCCAAACCTGTTGCACCAGTAAGTCATCATCACAAGACTCAAAATGACACACAAGACTCAATATCTCTTTCACTGTTCTTCTATACCAATATACTGGTTAGGCACACAGTCAAAACAAACAAAGCATGGCTTATTTTCTCATGTTTGATCTTATTTAAAAGGTTATCAATGCCATTGTGTGCTCTGAAAAGACCTATTGTATACAGCTTTACTTATCTCGATTGTGTGTTAACCACCTATGAATGAAGCAGAAGTTTATGAAAGGTAATTAATCCTTATCAGTCATAACACATCTATACTGTCATAGTATTACTAACATTTTAGAGATGCACTCTTTGAACAAACAGTCATTTATTTAGTTTCGTGATGCTGGTTTACACTACCCATCAAAAGTTCAGACACAGAGATTGTTTCTCAAGATCTATTGATCTTAGAGCTTTTGATCTAAAGGCTTATTCTTTAAACGCTTGAGACACAACAGTTTTCTTTCTTTTTAGAACTAAATACTACAATTGATTCATTAAAAATCTATAAAAACAAATAAACAATGTTGGATCTTACCAAAGAATTTAGCCAGCAAAACTGGAAAAAAAATGGTTTGAAAAACTGAGGTGAAGTCAGTTTGTGAAGTTAGCTGGGCATGTCAAGAGTGCGGAGCAAACTTTGAAAGCACTAAAACATACGGTAAGTTAGTATTGATTTAACACTTTTGGTCACTACATGATCCATTTTATTTTATACTTCAAAGGTTTTTCCTTAAAATAAAGACAGTGGCTATAATAAAGTATATATATATATATATATATATATATATATACACACACTTGTATGATATACACACACACTGTAGATGTAAAGACTGTAACTTACAGCTTCCACTGGTAGACGGTTACAGCCGGGTTGGCATCTGCGTTGCAGGTTAGTTGCACGTTCTGGCGATTCAGGTACCAGTTCCCATCAAAACCCTCAATTTTTACCTCTGGTTCATCTGCACAAAACCAGAAAAAAACCTCTTCAGACAGACGCTCATGTGACTTTAAGATGGGCACTTGTCATGAACATTTTTAATGGTCTAAGCTCAAAGTTTAAAGGTCAAGCGTTTATTTCACAGGCTCGAGACGAGAGCCAACAAGTGAAGGGTTACTTAAACCAGAACTACCACTGTGGCCTTTAGCTACCCACTTAGCCACAAGCTGCACAGGGTAGCTATTCCAGAAATTGGTCTAATTAGACAAGAACTCAGCTAAATGCCAAATTCTATTCATTACAGTACAATTTTTATATTAATGATGATATTAAAATGCAGTGCATACTTGACAGTATCAGACGGTAATTTCTGTGTCTCTTTAGATTTATCCTTAATTGCTTT
This sequence comes from Yasuhikotakia modesta, assembly GCA_036877545.1. Taxonomy (NCBI): domain Eukaryota; kingdom Metazoa; phylum Chordata; class Actinopteri; order Cypriniformes; family Botiidae; genus Yasuhikotakia; species Yasuhikotakia modesta. Next base: position 10,532 of record JBAJNP010000502.1, read on the forward strand.
TATGACCATGTTAGGCTTCGCAAATTGAATTTCGAAATGTTGTATCAAAGGGTAACTTGATTAACTAAACACTCAAAATAAATCAGGGCTGAATACTTATAGAGTTTACCGCAATCCTAAACACGGCCCACTGTGCCGCAGCAAGAAAACAGTGTGTTCTAGAGCACAGTGTGGGTGAATAGGTGGATTTACTCTATGAGCACGTATGGGGGTTGTAATGCCGCTCTAAACTGCCCCAGACAATAGCTGATCACAGCAGCAGATGAGACAGACCACTGACATATTCCTTTCTGATCTGAACCTCCTCCGCAGCACTTGCATAAGCATAGCCCAGATACTAATATCTCATTACCAGGCACAAATACATTGTTTTTATGCATTTTTAGACATTTGCTGCTATTCTACATGGGTTTCATAAAAAAACATGTCCTAATTTACCAATAATGCATAAGAAATGTAGCAAAAACAACAACCAGGACTATGATTTCAGTGTCATTTTAAGATTATTAGCATAAGCAGATATTTGAATTTTAATTCAATATTTCCAAACATTCAAATGTTTTGAGTAAATTGTGTAAATTGGGTTTACAACTATGGAAACATTAGTTAAATGCTTCAGTTTTGAATTGTATTAAATTGTCATGTAACATTTCATATTATTAGCAAAGGTTTAAGCTAATTTCTAGATATATACTAGGTACAATCTTTTTTTGGTTTATTAACAGCATGCGCTCAAGCTAACATAAACTCAATTTTGTATAAATAAACAATTTTGTGCAAAGCTTAATTTAAAACATTTCAAAGAGTAACTACTGTGTTTTCATACATATAATTTAATACGGTCAATGGCAGTAATGTGGTATTTCTTCAATGGCAGTCTTATATTTGACACAGTAATAGAACAAAACCCTAAAACTTTATTTTCTAGAATATGAAGCGGAACAATTCAGAATTTTTAATGTGACATTAATGTGTACAAAACTGTTCTTACACTGGACGTTGAGTATGACACTTTCTGCAAAGCGATCTGTGCGGTAGTTGATGACGCAGGTAAGTTTCTGTCTGTGAGTCTCACGGCTGGGAACCACCATGTAGTTACTGCGTACGGTCACTGTGCCATTGGGGTTGCGTGTTTCCTGAAAGGTGGCCTCGCCCTTCAGGTTGGTTTCCCATTTGATGATGCTGGGAGGCTTGCCATTGGCTGACATGCAGGTGGCCACAGTCATCTTGCTCTTCACCGTTCGTGCAACAATGGTGGATGAAGTCAACATCATCTTGGTCAATGGACGTGCTGATTGTGAGAGATAAACGAAAAACAAGGGAACATAGTAAAACTGCGGTACTTCTCATTACGATGTCTGAAAGGCTACAATGTCAAAGTGAATGTGGAACAATTTGGAAAATACAATTAAATAAAATGTTTATGCTATGTTTAAAAGACACCAGTTTATGTTATACCATGTTTAAAAAAAGCTTATCCAAATAAAAATTCAACACACAAACAACAAGGATTTTGATTTTATAATGCTTCACCAAAAAGTACCAAAAAACCAAAGTGTACAAAATTTTTTAATTTTTAATTTTCAAGGTGCCCTTGAAAATTAAAAAAAGTTTGAGAGAAATTTTAAAAAGAGATGTTGATGTAGAATGCTTTTGTTTCCACCAGCTCTGATTCCTTAATCTCATTTTTTGTCAGTACAAATCAAATGCCTCACTCATTTATTTTTCCCCTACACTGCGTTCAAAGCAAAAGCATCACTCAGACAGATGTGGAAACCACTCATTTTCTCACGGTGCCCAAAGTCATTTGATCCCAAACCTTTATGGGCTGCCAATCATCAATTAATTAGGAGCTGCATCAAAAGAAAAGATGTGTGTTTGTCAAACGCATGTGTCAAAGAGTGTTTTGGAGTGTTGATTGTGGGGGACTAAGGTTTGTGGCCAGGGCTGATATGACATGAAGAGGCTTTTGAAACACTGATCTGATTATTTAAATGCAGGTTCCTCACACTCACAGCTATGTCAGAGATCTCAAAGGACATGTGTGAACATTATACGTGAAATGGGCTTGAGAGTTAACAAGTCACACAAGTTTAAAAAAAAACCTGTGCAAAAGCCTCACACATCTCCCCTTTGCTGGATTAATAGAAAACATATCAACACTTCGTTTCTAATTAGATGTGCAATCAGTAGGAGCATAACCTACCCGTCTAGCCCTTAATACACACACAGACACACACACACGTTTACTTATCTATCTAAATGGCATTCAAAAGACTTCTCTTGTTTTTATATACAGCTAGGTATACTCACACTCTAACAATAACATAAGACATGCATTTACTATATTTATACCATATTTACAAATGAGGACATCCCTAAAAGAGAATCTGTCCTCCAATACATGGTTAAGTAACCCCTCCACATACATACACACACACATTCTTTCTTTCTGAAGCAGACCAACATACTAAGTGAGGGATTGTGGGATGCGAGTTGACAACAGAAAAAAGCTTTCTTTTTAGAATATTATCTCTTAGATGAACTGAAACAATGATGTTATCAGCATTTATGAGACCATTATTAGCGTGTGTGTGTCTTGTGAATGTCATGTCATGGATGCTAAAGGATGCCTTAATTTCCTAAATAAAGCATCTCTCTCTATTTACTTTCCCTACGCCATTCCATCATTTTATTTTTTTTACATAATAAAAAAAGTCTATATGTCTTGACTTCTTCCTGTAATGTATTTTAGCTGTTCTGAATCTACGCAATATTGTAGCTTTGTGTGAGCCACACATTGCAATTTGGGTTGCTTTTCATTGATAAACTTCCTGTCTGCCAAAAACCTTAACCCTCATTTGCAGTGGTTTGTTATAATGCTCTGTAAATGGTCATGTGATGTGCGAGAACCAATGCCATTTGCTGTCCGTGGTATTCTATCTGGAAAACAAGCATGCATGAGATTTGTGATCTCTGGCAAAAGTGAATAATGGCTTAATTTTTTTTTTGTCTGTTCAAAAATTTTTTTGGCAGCCTCACACAGCTAAAATAAGAAGACTTGAAACAGCATATGAGTCACGCTTTCATGATACTTTTATGGTGTCATTGTGCTTGTTGAAGCATGGCAGCATAAATCACCATCCTGTTTTGTTGTAAGAAAAAACTGGTCTAACACATTTAAAAAAGAATACAGGTTTGAAATGACAAGGGTAAAAAAAAAAATGACAACCTTTTTGATTTTTAGTGTACTTGTACACAAAGCATGGAAACGTGCCTTAAAACAATTTTATCTCTTTGCGTGTTATTGAAGCAGCGGGCCCAGCGTCATTCAAAGCTGATCAATACTTTTCAAGTGCATTAAAGGTCAGAACCAAGCATACTACAAACAAGACGGTCAAGGACAAAAATGGTTTTCCTTAGTGGTCTTCAGGGTCATAAATAAGATATTGCTGAAATAACATCCATTTACACCCTAACAGATGCCAGCCAGTATGACACCTTTGATTGGTAATATCTCACCTCATCAGGGCTGAGAGTGCTGAGAATGTTCTCATAATTTCTGTGATCTCTATGGAGTTATATGTGTGTGGTGAATCTGCAGCTTTGCATTTGTCTTCCTCCTTGGTTATACAGTAACAAATATTGTGGTTGTAAAGTACAGTAGTTAACTAGTCACCATAATTATGACTGAATTTGTGTCCTAAAATAAAATTAGTAATTTTTACAAATAATCATTTGTAAAGCTAAATCAATTTCTGTAAAATTTATTCATAAAATGACTTCGAAATATGTTGAGCCTCGTTCATAAAACATAAGCAGCACACACTATTTGCATAATCTGTTCTGTGAAAAAAATACTTGAATTTTTCTAATCTAATGATTTGTGTACATTTGTGTACAAGTAACCAACAACATAAATGGCTTATCTGTGAAAATAGAATAAATATATAATATATATAATGGATAATAAATTATGTGTATTAATGGCTTATTGTCAAATAAGCATAAGTTTATGTGTAAACAATTTACATAAAAACAATACAATGCAGAAATGTACCCTACTGGTGGTTAATGATTGAGGTCCACTGTTCTTATTTTCTTGAGTGAGCTCGTTTTACAGGGAATCAGTGCATCATATTTGTGTTGTCTCAACTGCCAGTGTGATGGCTTTACCATAGACAGTCAGGTTGACCATGTTTTCCCTGTTGCCTGCTGGGAAGGTGGTGTACTCGCAGATGTAGGCTGCCTCATCAGAGAGCCGGAGGCTGTTAAACACAATGGTGGTGTCTTCAAGAGAAGAAGGGGTCCTCTGGCGCACAGCAGGATGCTTGAAGCTCACGCGGTCTTTGAACGGGGGCAAGACTGATACTCCTAACGCAGGGTTAGCAGTGGCCACATTCTGTTTGGTGCCATTTATCAGCTTCTGCCAGGTGACCTGAGAAATCTTCACTGGTGGCTTACTGTTGATGAAGAGACAGCGCAACTCCACTGTGTCACCCACAAACCCAGATTTACTGGGGTCTGTCTGCACCGACTGCCCATTCGCTTCTGCCAGAAGACGGAAAAAAAATGGAAAGACAGCCATTATTAAAAAGCTCATTTACAAAGCGCATTTAGCAGGTTTTTGTTTATATACAAAATGGCTTACAGAGCATTCATGATGCATATTTTATTAGTTTGTTTGTTCTGGGAAATACAGGAAATATCAACCAGCTCAGCCTATCAGAGTGTAGGTGCTATTGACCAATCAACACTCAATTACTTTATACTATACTTTGTCAAATTGGAAGAATTGATGTATAAAATATTTCACACAATACAAATCATGAGACAAATCTTTTTAATGATTCATTTTCTATAAACATTTTTACAATAAATACAATAATATTTTTAAATAAGTAATTTCATTTAGTTATGAATTAATAGGAAAATATGACCATACAAAAAATGCATTATTCAAAATTAAAGCGAATTTATCTAAATTAAGCTGGATGCAAACATGCTATTTGAAGTCCTCCATATATTTATTGCTAACTGACTGTTTTTTAAACAACAATCAACTCCAAAAATGGTGATAATTCACATCCATAGAGCTGAGGTTCCAACAATGACCAATTTTCATTTTTACAGCGCAGTTAATTATGACCAAACGATTAGCATGCTGATTAAACACAGCTACTTCAAACATCACCTTTCTCAACAAACACAACTAATTACAAGTCTAGCAGCAATGTTTACAGGCAGCATTAGGTCTTCAGGAACACAGGATGTAGACTTTCTCTGCATGTGTAATGACGGTGGATCCCCCACGACTCTGATCCTGACTGCCAAACTCTCCCGCCCCACTCCATCCTAATTATTTCTCATTGGTAAACATCTCAGTGACAGCCTCAAGCACCTATTAATGGAAACAATGTGGGATCCAGCCTGAGTGTTGCCCACAATGATGCCACTCAAATTAAGCTACATTAAAAAAGGGGCAATTAGTAGTAAACGAACACATTTTCTCCTTTTCCTGTGATGGCTTTCAGGACTTTAAAGGTATTTGAGAGAGCTCCCAGTTAATACAAAAAGGTTTTGTTTTGCGAGATAACCTGAATACCAACCCCACAGAAAAACATGGCTGTATGCCTCTGTGTCTTGTTTTGGCAGGCCCCTGGCCTTTTGTCTACACCGTGACCTTCTTATGCCCCTCCAGCTGAGATCGATGTGTCAACACTCAAACTGCCCCCTCTTCCCCCTCTCACCATTCTTTTCTCTGTCTTATGTTCATGCACTGATTACTCATACTTTTGTTTCCTTCACTACGCTCCCTGACTTTCTTCATCCCCTGGTTTTCCTTCATATTTTTTCTTTGTCCTTACTTCCTCAACACTTGACCAGATAACAAGCTCTTCTTACTTTAGCACCCTGTCATGCTTCCTCACAAAAGCCATATGCTCAGACACTGTAACTTCCTGTTCCTGTGCAACTTTACTGAGGCCATTCATAACAGACGTTTTCCTGGTTTTTAAGTCTGAGGCAGATGTGTCCCTCGTTGGCCTGTGACTTTGTTGTCTTTAACAAACTCGTTGTAAGGGACCCAGAGTGGATATATTTCTCTGCCTGGTGCTGTGTTGTCCTGTTGGCTTTACGTTGTTCACAAATACATAGTAAACCATCTAACCTCACCCTCCTTTTCCTTCTTTCTTATTTATGACTAGCAAAAGAGGTAATTACCTCCTGCGGAGAGACTTTAGCAAAGAGGAAGTAACTTTAAACCTGTGTGCTTAATCATGCCACTCACAGTTGAAAATACTGCAGGGGAAAGTAAAAGAAAATAAAGGGAAAATACACTGTTGCTAAACCAGAGTATAACCGTTTACATGAGCAAAGGTTGAAAGAATCGTGTCTGTTGACAATGAGGCAATAACAGATAATTCTGATGTGTTTAGGTGCAATAACTGATCAGAGATCAGTTTCATGCTGTTAATGGTATGCTTAAGTAATTTTCAGAAAAGCAGAAAAACTGGTTTGGGGACAGGCCCGTGGGTAACATTCATCAATGTTTAACAAGTAAAGGCAAGTGTTTAAGTCTGAAATACAATCTGGGAAAAAGAGGAAATTCAAATTCATCTAAAACTAATCTGGTCTCGTGACCAGCGGGGCTGAAACTTGCCATTTATTCTGAAGAGATAGATGCGAAGTGTGCAGTGCTGCCTATACAATGCAAACTTGAGTATCTGTAAAGTGCATGTGATTGCAATTGTATTAAGGTTGTTAAAACAGGGTGTTTTCTTGCTATATTTTTTCTTTCAAACACTGCAACACTCAGCTGGAGTTTAAGGAAAGGATTGCAAGAAAAATTATGGTGACACTATGGTGTTTCGTGCTTTGGCCGGTTACTAATAATATTATATTAGGGAATAATATTAGTGCTGCTTGTCTCAACAAAACAATCTAATAAAAGCTAAAATCAGACAGTAAACAAACTTTTTCACATTTACTTAGGCCTGACTGGATGAAATGTTTTTGACTGAAGTGTATAGTTCGTCCCATCAGCAGGGAATCTGACACAACAGACTGACTGATTAATTGGTTTTGACAGAAAGAATGCTGACAACCTCTGCACAGTTACCTTTGGGAACACCTGTGTCTTTGAACACCTTGGTCTGACCCTGTTTATTCTCCTGTTGCTACAGTGACAGGCCTGAGACAGAGGAAATGGCTTGTAAAAAAACCACTTGATCTACAACTTGCAAACACTGGCTAAAACAAGCATCCTTGACAGATCTGTGGGGATAGAGTGTGAAATATAAGCCTGGTTCAGTTTAGCTAACAAAGATGTTGCTAGACATTGCCAGGCATTACTTTTTATTATAAGAGATACAATAAAAGATGCTCCTCCCTCTGAGTCTTACTGTTTTCTGATTGGACCACAACAAATAAAGGTCAGACTCTGCTTTTAAAGGAGCTGTAAGGGAAGGGTAATTATATGGCTCCAGTCTCCAAATCTTCACACCAAGGAACAAGAAGCCTCCAGCTCCCAGTTCCTCCTCCCCCTCTTCTACCACCTCAGAGCTCAAGGGGTCTTCCAAAGTACGAGATAGACAGTAATTATAGCTTGCAAACTGGAGTTAAACAATAGAGGGCAAATCAGAGAAAAATGCGTGAGCGTTTAAGCACTACTATACACAATAAACGCAGTTAAGTTGCTATGAAACAAAAGAAAGAACAAACAGACTGCATGAGGGAAAAAAAGTTGTCATGGGTACAATGATGATCTTAAACTGCACAACAAAGGTAAATAAAAGGTTGAGGAAGATCATTCATAAACATCTGATGAATGACAAAACTGGAGTACACTACTAAACAAACACAGAGATGTTAAGTTTTACTTATTAGAAATAGCACATATCCGATAAGCACTTCCATGGTACATTTCTGCAACTGCATCTCTTTATTTTAGCTCTTGCACTGGGCTACCTAATGTGGATCTTAGTACTCAAATAAAATAGGCTCAAGAGGTATACGACTAAGTTAAAAGAGTTAATGGAAAGCAAAAGCTTTCCATTAACAGTCCATTGTTCATGTCCTCCTCTCAAAACAATCTCAGTTAATCTAGTAACTTTCATGTACCCATCATGCCTTAATGAAGTGTATTTAACAAGACCAATGTAATGTGTGACTAGTCCTTCAACAAAACATATGATCAGTCTCTCAATGCTGACGCTATCAGAGTTTGGCAAACCTCAGAGTGTGCAATGAGAAGGAAAGATGTGGTATGTGGTTTTCCTTCAGGGGGGTCTGCTCTGAAGCTGAGACCAACTACCCTGAGCACTGACCTGAGACCTCTGAAAAAATTAAATACATAAAACATGCATTGCTTTTATGAAACACTTGTTATTATCAAGTCCCAGTCCCATAGTGATAATGGATAGAGCATAAAATTGGGTTGGTTGAAATGTGGGCATAACTGACGTAAAGGGAACATTTCTGCTTAATGAATCCTCATCATGGAGGCGCAGAATCCGCCCCATTAAATCACACACATGGATTCATTTGCGTATGGGTTGAGGGGGTGACTGCCCTACCCACCCGTCTCGCCTCCCTTCACACACAGCATCATTACGGAGGGGCACTTTTAACAGTGGTACCATTCTCTGGGATGGCAGCCTGACCGGATCTGCATCCTTCCCCAGGCACGAGGCACAACACTGGACCTGCTTCAGGCCTGAGAGATAAACGATGGCACTCATCCCAACTCATTAAGGAAACCGCAGAAAGTCCTGTTAAGAGAGTCTACAAAATACGCCCCATTGTGCTTGAGTAATCTAATAGCAATCCAGGTCCTTCAGAGGGAAAAAAGACTAGTATAGCTCCAGCAGGAAGACTAATATGTTTATGTACTAGAGAGTGATGATATGCTGCCTGCCAGCACATCACGCACGCTGGGCACATTACTGGACTGTATCAAGTTAACAACTAAAAACGGAGAAGACACTTTGATGGTGGAGTTCGCTAAAATCAATGAGGAGAATGTAATGAATCCTATACTCAGACAGCATGTACGACTCAACGTGTTTGTTTACGAGCTCATTTCTGTAGACGTGCTACGATGTAACGCGCTGCCTCCCCCTCTAAGTACATGGCTTTCTGATACCTGTTTTACCAGCTTTCTTCATCTACTGTGTCAACCTTAGCTAATATTTACCTTCAGAAACCCGCTGCAGCAGATGGTCAGCGCTACGGTTTCCTCTTTCACTATTAGCTCTCAAACTTTACACACTTTTTCCCTGCATATCCCATCTCCTGATAGACCATCTACCATCTGTTTCTCAAAGCTGCATGTTTTCCTAAAACGAGCCTCCGTACAGGAAGTAAGAAATGCTCTGCATGTGCTGCTTGTCAATCTGTTTGGCATACCTAATGTACCCTTAGGGTGGAACACTATCAATCCCAAAAGCACACAATCAGAGTCCCTCAGCAGAGACAGTTTAAAGTTTAGACATGTCACACTGTCAAATCCAAAAGGGGAACACCCTATGCTTGACATGGCAGCTATATGCAAGGAAGTTTCAATTAAACAGCCATTCACACTGATTCATGGTGTTTTTGCTGTGAAACGTGCATTAGAAAAACCTGCTTTTTTGTCAAAATTTAGACGTGATTATACATGCTTATGTACATGTAGCATACGGTTTGAGATTTTGTGTTTTTGTCCTCACTCAAGCAGATGGAAGTTATAAAGGCGTGACTAGAAAATTGCTAGTGGGGTAAGTATTAACAAGATGGCCGCCAAGAGGAGTGACTTGCTTAAAAGGATTTTGTCAGTGATCATTCAAGCATATGCTGTTTCCTTCCATCATTGTTTATGGATTCAACCCCACATGGCACGAATTCAATACAATGTGGGCTGGAACATACAGAACTCTTCCTCTATATATTTTCATATCCATAATCGGTAGGAAAACAGATAATGCAATGGTCTGAATCTTTGTTATTTCACAGCTTTCTTGCACTCATTAGCTTAATCTTAAAGGATAATAGATGCAAAGCAAAGCAGATGTCTTTACATTTGATTTCCATTACTTTATCAGTCATTGGCAATCAGTTTAAACAAACTGATTAAACTATACATTATGATTATACATAATAATGTACAGTCCCTATAGAAACTTCTATGACTTTATTACTTTCTGTAACTTCTTCAGGCTGGGAAATCTGTATTTTAATATTAGCTTCCCTGATATTTCTACAGATTTAATCACTATGAGAACATTTTTAAGGTCATAACAATTTAAATAAACAGGTTGTTATGGCTACAAGTTGAAAATGACCCCAAAAAGGTCAACTATTACCACAAAATGTAAACAGACAAGGAAACAAGGTTACATTTCCTAACAATCTCTTTCTTGATATGTAAACAAGCGTACAGTCATGGTTTCGGTTAGACTGAGGAAATTGAGAACAAACAACATTTGTCAGTGCTTGCCCTAACAGCTGATGACATCATCCTGACATGAGATAACAGACCACCTGTCAAGTTTTAGAGCAAACATGCGCTGTTCAGGTTGACAAAACCCACATGGTTAATGAATACAAAGGCTGACAAAATGACTACACAGAAACCCTCCTGCTTATTTGCAAAAGGGAAACAGAAACTAGGCATCAGACACGAAAAGTTAAGCATCAGCTGCCATGCATTACATAAACACATGCATGAACGCATTAAGGAAGTTTTACACAAAACAGCATTGAACTAAATTATTGATGTCCTCATTCCGTGGAAAGCTTTTGCCATGCTGCACAGGGAAGAGTGACAGCTTTAATAAACTGAATGTGTTTATCTGTGCATTTAGAGTATGTATGTATTTTTGTGTGTGGATGTTTAATGCGTTGGGTATGAGTCAGGTTAGGTTTGTTGAGAAAGGGGTCCATGCTTGCTGGCTTCTAATAACATAAACAACAATAAAATGACTTTAACAAACCAGGATGTTTTAAAGAGCCACAGCCTCCTGTGGATAGTAACACAAAAGTGACCCCAGCAACCAGTGTGTGATTAACAACCAACATATATCCAACCCCAGCAACCCAAAAGCCTTTAAGTCATAGTAAATGTGAATCAATGTAGAAATAATGAACAGAGCACAATTAATCTTTTATTGTACAGATTGCCAAATAAATACACCCGTGATCGCTAAATGATTAGAGCTGGCAATTTTTCAATAATGCAGTGATATTCTATGGTACAAAATCAATAACAGCTGTTAGATGTCTTTATGTGAAAAATATGTAATCAATAAATAATGTGGCTGTGGCTGTTACTGGTGGGCCATAAGTAATGGATTACACCTAAGATAGCTATTGTCTGGGGAAACTGGTGGTGGGAGGTGCTAATGTGGGATGGATACAAATTGAAATGTTAAGAGGAAAGAATAGTATCTACAATTAGAAGTGAACTATTAGAAAGCAATGAGCAGACTACTGTATTAAAAACTACTTTTAAAAGAATGTTATCCTTTATCAGAGAAAGCCTCACTTTAGACTTTTTACTAAAGAACCTTTTCTCTTTTGGGGTTTATAAATAACAATACTAACAGCATTACATACAACCCTGTTGAGAAATACATGAGAAATACTGCTATTGGATATCACATTGGATATCACAGTTAGGTGCCATGCAACAGCAATGCAACACAAGGCCAGAGATTCAATACATGTATTTATTTCTGTTATTGTGTGTGTGTGTTTGTTTCGGAGTCTCTGGCTCCAGTGCACCTTGTCCTTTATTGTCTTCTCAGCACATCCAGCAGAAAAAAATTACTACAGCCGAACACGTCACTGGGGAACACACTAAGGACATGCATGACAAATCCTCCCTATCTTCAATGGTATAAAACTCAGTCAGGAAAAGCTCAAATCACCTGAATTACCCAAATTACAACCATTGATGTATATCCACTGATATAACTGGAAGGCGAAACATCGCAAACTAACAAAACATGCTTTATCACTGGTTCCCTTCACCCTCTGTCCTCTTCTGTCATCGTCATACAAACAGATACTCCTACCCTAAACCCACACCAATGGCTGCGCCAAAGTGTAACTGTGCTACACCGGTCTGAAACAGAAAACTGTTTCAACTGATCCAGCCATATGACTTACTCTCTGGTTTTCTCTGCATATGATGTTGAGATGGCCTGAAGTATTTTAACATCAAAAAGTTCTCTAATCACCTTTACGTGCGCTTGACTTTCTAAACTCCTAAGGTTTGTATAACTAACAGAAACACAACCCCCTGACAGGAAGACATCTAAAACAGAAAGTAAAAGAGCAATATAATCAATAATCAACAACTGATGTGAGGTGCTTCTGAAAACCTTAAGCCCCCTCCTCATTATGTTGAAAGAATGTCACATAAACTTCTTAGTGGAAAGCCATGTTGAGAGATTCATCCATTTTTAATGATCTGTAGATAAATTTGAACATGTCCATTGAAAATCAAAGAGCATAGTTAATTACCATGGTGTATGTAGAGCAGTAGTGTGGATACAGGGCAGAGAGGCAGGTGGAGACCATTACTCTCTCTCTTCCTCATATGACAAAGCATCTGTTAATGTCTCCAGTTGGGAATTTACACTCCCACTGGGGTAGTGAGACCACTCACAATTGACACGCATGCATGATTCAGTAAGAGACTGTCCATTGTCACCAACTACTAAATATCACAATTATGAGAAAATGCTGCATCTTGGAACTGAATCATAATTTCATCATAATTTTCTATGGAGTTAAGCAATGTTGAACTGTTTTCCACTTTCAATTCGTTTAGATACTTTTGAATTTTAGATATTCAACATAGATATTGTTGATGCTAACAAAGTTGTTAGTTATTAATCATTTTCACTATTGCTAGCACTTTGGTTGTCATGCTGAACAAATAGAAAGGTTTGTGCAAAATCTTACATGTTCTCTAAAGATTGAATTAAACTATAAAAAGGTACAAAGTAAAAATGTAAGGTTAGAAACATACCTTGTTTCTGATGAGAATTCTAAGAGTATGGGCTCTACTATTTCCGTGACTTTGACCACAATGGATCTTTCCAATGGCTTTTTGGAAGAGTTCCATTCTCCTCACACAACCCACGGAATGTTCACCACATTTATTTTGCTCTTTCAGTCTCCAGAGCATGTGCTGCCCAGCTGGGTAGAAGGGACCTCCATCCCCCTTCCCCAAAATTTCCCCACACACCACATTTTAGAGCTTTTCCCAAATCCACACATGCACACACACATACATCTACTGAGTCCAAAACACACCATCTCTAGTTCCAAGATTGATTTTTTTACTTCTCTACAATAGTCCAAAGAGAAACTTTAATGTAACATTAAGTACATTTAGTCAGTGGAACTTTCCAGAATTCTGTCAGATATTCCCAGCTATACTGAAGGTTGACCGGAGGTTGCTATTGCAGGTCACACATCAAAGGGTACATGAAACCCAATCCAAATGACACATTATATATCTTAATGCTTGTTCTTCCATCAATATATCCTCCCTGCCCTACAAAAGGCCAGCAGTCTGTGTTTGGTGGGTGGAAATCAAGTGACATTCGAGTGACATTTTTCATTTCAAAACTAACCAAATAACTGTGGTTAGTAGATGAATAACAGTACAGTAGGATGGACAAAAATAAGTTATTGCAGAATTCTGATAGCTTCTCAGATAAATTCATCAAAATTTAAAAACAGATTCATTGTCTAAGCCTTCAAAGAGTTAAACGTTAAGGCACTTTTGGCTTTCAATTAAATGAAAGTATCTGGCTTGGAGATGAGGAGGAGAACCACAAAACCCTGAGACAGGGAGAGGAATGAGTTACACTGTTCCCCACAGGACCTCAGAAGTCCAGAGATGTATATTGACATGAAGGTCATGAGGCAGAGGAACTTGTCTATAGATCCTGTACAAAGAGACATTCAGAACCAGTGTGTTATGATACAGGGTTTAGAAGCTTATCAGATTGCAGCAAATGAAAGCAAGCGGTAGCAGTTCCTAATTACCACATCATAAAAGCAAGCCTGAGGTAATTGTGTTGGTTGTCTGAAAGCAACAGAGTGGGTGGGCTTACAAGAGGGGTCTCTGCTAAAAACAAGGAAATGGACTTGTGGGATCACTCGCTATGACTGAAATAAAAGGTTCTTGAGAGGCAGATTCTTCAGAACAATTTAATTATGCCAGGATGACATTAAGATGAATCCAACATCATGCTTCCTTCTCTATTTGGTCTTGCTTGAGGTTTGAGGGAAAAATATGAAATAGTTCTTTACTAATAAAGGATATAGGAAAAGTAAAAGATTTAACTAAGGCTACAACAGATAATTGCAGAGTTCACAACATTTTCACCGTACATGCATTGACAGCAATTCTAACATGTCTTTTCTAATGGCTGTCAGAGCTGCACTATAATTACCCGCCATTTCAAAGATGTTCTGTAGTTAAACTCTAGACTGCATCAATTCCCTCGACCTGCTTGATGAATGCAAACAAACCCACCAGTCTACAGAGGCAATTTTAAGAGGTGAGACAATCTCGGATGAATAGAACTTGCTACCTTTTGATAACGAAAGAATAGGCTAAATATATAAATAAATAAACCTAGCTGACACATCACAATAGTGTATCACTATTGATCAGAGACCCTGAAGCAAGTGAGAAAGAAACGCAGGGAGAGATTCAACAACTCAATTAACTTGGATTGAAATTACTGTCACTCACTAAATCTAGCAAGCAAGTGAAGAAGAACCGCTCACAAGAACTTTAAATCAGAACCAGTCTTAGCAAATCTGAGAGGTGCACAAACTTGCTAGCAGCAAAGGATTAAAGTTATCATCATTTCCTCTCACAGAACAAACTGTATTCCGGTGGAAATGACTCACACGGCCTGGCGCATCCACTGCAGCAACAAGTGATTGAATTTGTATAGCTCGTTTTAAGACACCCCAAAAATTTTGCATATAATAGCGCCTCATTTCAAACGGCTGCCAACGTGCGCTATCCACCTGGATAATGCAGCAGGAGCCGGTACAATCACCACACATTTGCAATTCAGTGGGGAGAAAATGGGATATTTGCTTGAGGGTGGTGGGGGGCGGGGGCTGGGTGGGTGGGTGTTACTCTACTTTCTAACAACACGGTTTGGTTTTGATTGAACTGTACAGGCAAGTGTGGACTGCAGCAAGCCGAGACATCTGCATTAACACTGAAAACCACTTTTTCCTCAACACTTGAGTCAGACAGTGACTCAGATGTTAATTTATTAACCGCTCTGACAGATGTGGTAATTTGTTCAACTGATAACTTTGTGAGACTTTTTGACCGAATCAATAAACGGACCAACTCGCGATGGTGATTCAATCATGAATCAGACTGCTGATCACGCTGTGACAATGTGTGTTGTAAATTAGTAAAGCTGTCTCTATTTAAACCCCCTTATATTATTTCACAGTACTCATTATCTCACAATCATTTTAGACTGCAAAGACACTGAAAACAACAAATATTATATTTTAAAGGAAAACTGAATTGTCTGCCGTGGTGCTATAGGCTCAGTGGGGGAGCAATGGTGCTGAAAACTGCATTCTTCTATAGTGGCTGCATTAAAACCCACAATGACCACCAGGCATCTGGTACCTCTATATTACAAACCACACAAATTCTGTAGTTAGACATTAAAACTTAATTGACTAAATAGCTCTCCAAGGGGGCTGGTGGAATGTTACCTCCCATGTTACCTCCCGACTGTTGCCCTGTTTAACCATTAAGTCAAAATGCAAACCCTGCGCATGCAACCCGTCCCCTTGCTCTCGATCTCTTCACTGCTGTCATGCTTGGAAAGGATTGACGGGCTCCCAGACAGAGCTGATTAAAAGCTTTAAGGCCAGAGAAGTGGGACAGCTATCGAATGAACACCTGGCTGGCCGTGCATGCACCACCAACCCAACGCTAGCTGTTATCCTCATCCCTGCTTCATCAGAGACCACAATAATGCATCGCCCCACCCTCCACTATCACTGTACAAACACTCACGGGTGACTGTTCTGCCTGTCTGAACACTATACAGATGACACCATACTTAAATGCCAAGTCCAACTACTTAAAGGGGCAGTTCACCCAAAAATAATATCATGAACCATCACTGATATCATGTCACACTCATATCATTTTGAGCCTTTATTATGCGCTTCATCAGTAAAATGCAAACAGGTTTAGACAGACAGTCTGATTGACAGTATAAATCTCTATCCACTTAGATATATGGAAAACAGGTGTTTGGACCTTCTTCACAAGATCTCCTTTTGTGTTTTTCAAAAGACAGGATATGGTGGTTGGAAATAATGAGGTTGGAATGACACAGGACAAGTACATAATGATAAAATATTTGGGTGAACTATTCCTTTAAGTATCCTAGTCTGTACTCAAGTCAAAAATAATACAGTGCTATTGACATTCTCATTGGAGAGGGCCTTTTTATTTCTCTGCAAAAACAATGAAAATGAAGCATAATGGTCAGTGTGAGAAAGCAATTCTACTGATCCAGTCCAGAGTTGTTGAAAAATGTCCATTTTTCTAGCACCAATCTAGAATTTCTTTGAACTTTGCCAAACCTCTAACTGTCCTCCAGTGAACTTCTAAGTCCATTCCAAACTCCACAAATCACCATGAATTAAGTATATGCATAAATATATATACGCGTACAAACAGCATACATATTGTTAAAAAGCTTCATGCTATTCAAACTCTTTAAAGAAGAAGGTTACTTGAGCTGAGAGGTGCTCTATCTTTACCAAGTTAAGAAAAACACTTGAACTGAACAAGATACATTGTCTGTCTCATTTTTGTGCATGGTACAGTAGTTCATAACTGAATTGCTTGCAAGACACAATAATTCTGAGACAAAGGTAACATTATTTTGGACAACATACACCTATGGGTTATTGACATAATATTACAAGCATTGACATGAGAGACCTGCTGTCAGTCTATTTTCAACTTTCTAAAATAATAATTTTCTATAATAATCATTACATTATAAATCACATTACATCAATTTGTATTAAACAGAATAAAAACAGTACAGATTAAAATAAAAAATAAAAATATGAATTTAATATACAATAAAAATGAACAATTTGAAGATGTAATGATGTTTTTAATAATTAAATTCAGTTTGTCAGCTAAAAGGGTTAACTACACGGGTTTCCCTAAAAGGGAAACTTGATTTGAAGAAAACAAAGGTGTTTGTATATGCAAAAGTTGCCACCATGTAGTTCACTGTCATGACGCTACAATGTGGTTGCCATGGATTTTTGGGTGGTTGCTAGGACATTGCTAGGTGGTTGCTTACTGACCCCAGTCAAAAGACCTCCAGAATATTCTGGTTCTTAGACAAGGCTCAGCTAACACTTCATTCTAATGGATTTATGGATGTTTAATTATCCACCAAGAGAATCACTAATTCAGAAACATTCTCCTTAGTAAACTGTCTAATCTGACGTATCATTCCGGGGTGTAGCATATACGTCTGGGATGAGTTATGTGCTAAAACTTAACACACAGGGTTAGATGATGGTTCAAATCTTTAACCTTGAGTAATTGCAGGAGAGACTCTTGCCCTAGCAATCACTACTATTAATAATTTTCAAAAAAGAGATTCTCAAATTACTTTGCCAGAACATCAGAGGATACCACTTTAACCTCCCCAGAACCTGCCCGGAAACTCATTTCCTCCTTCAAAGACATTATATGGCTTCATCTTATTTTGAACACGTAATTCTCTCTTTTGCACAATGGGAGTGGTGTAGTGTGACCTTGGAGATAGGCAGAGAGCTGATCTGTGGTGTGTGGATACTGTATCAGACTTGGCACACATCATATTCCGCCAGGTGCTGCCAGCCATTGAAGTATCACCTGTTTTGCAAGTTCAGAGTTTCTCTCCCTTCCAGCTCAGTCGTTTAACCTGTCTGACCTGATAGGACTAATAGAAAACACAGACCCATTGTGCTTGACCTTGTCTTCGTTATTTTCCCACACTGATGAAACAACGCATTTGAATAACGATAAAACAGCACCCCAAAAATGTAGGTCACAGGTTTCTTAAAGATTTAGGGAGATTTAAATGTTTCTTAAAGATTTAGGGAGCATATATAATACAAATATTAATATAATATAATGTTGCAGGTAATTTTGCAACATATGTACTGTATGTTGAAGTTGAATTAATTCAAGCTGACATTTTCCAGGAAATTTTAATTATAATGATAATAAACTGTTTTAAATATAAATCATCATTATAAACTTTTATAACTTTTGTGAATCAGGGTAAAATAAAGAGACCATTATTACTTGTATTGCAGGATTGCTTAACAGTAAGTTAATTAAATTGTTAATTAAAAAACATGTTGTAAATTAAATTTATAAAAATGTAAAAGAACAAAAATACAAAAGCATAAACTAAATAACTCCAAATCCACAGTTATGGCTACTGTACAGCAGGGTGCACAATTTACTGTTACCTCACATGATATTTTGGTGTCATTTACTGACCCATCTAACACCTCTGTGAGAAATCATTCTCAGGACAGTGAGACCGGTGTGTGTTGACGTTTCATTACTCTGTGAGACGTGCTCACTTTCACGGCTAGGGGTGCTAATGATGTTGCCCAAACACATCATTAACCTCATACACATTGCTGACTAGTCAGTCTTTAAAATGACTGTTCACTCATTTTAATTCTGTTTTCAGTAACTTACTTTCATAGCTTTGAGTTAGTTTAATGCCAACTGGCATAAAAGCAAGCCATGTTACTGCAACGTTTGAATTAAAATGAGATTCAACAGGAAAGTGAAAAGACAATTTTTGGCACTTTTTTCCTAGTTTGGAAAAGAAAGTTAAATGAATTTGGATCAACATGACACTCTGTAAATGATAAAAATAGATTTTTGGGGGTGGGCTGTTTCTTTAATGCTTTACACAACAAGCATCTAATAAGGTTTTGTTATAAACAAGTAGGGCAAAAGCTGTTCTGTTGGCTCCTCCAAAACACACAATGCTGCCATGGCGCCGCGTATATCAGATTAAGAGGCATGTCCACGGTTCCTCTTCCGAACACATTTGCATGGGAAACAAGTTTATGAATATAATTAACTGCTGCTAGTGCCACCACAGCTATTATAATCTAAGCAGCAAGGGGCAAAAATCACCCCGTTTCCAAAAACATCTCCAAAAACGGGCATGTGTATATTCTCAACAAACCTTCTTCGTTTCATGAACTGCCATTAGATGAAAGATTAATGTTCAACAAATGTGACATTGGGTTTGCTTTAACATCATATTATCTCTAAAAGCTAGGTATGTATTTATATTTGCTGAAGTGTAAATGTAGGAATGTTTGTTTAAGTTTTGGAAGAACTCGACTCTTGGGCATGAAATAAGCGATAGAGCTCGATCTGTTCTCATAACTATCATCTTTGTTTATCTGAGTTTATTCTAGCAAGACATTGCATGGATGTTCGCACAAACTTGACGAATGAGGCACTAAATTTATCCCTTTGTGTACATTTCATGGCACCCTTCACAACGTCTACACACCCTAATAGAAGCAGCTCCAAGAAAATCTGAGTTGTCATTGACAATTTGTACCTCTCACAGTTACAACTCATTCTATAAACACTTCCAAACAAAGCAACATTGTGCCCAAAAACTGGTCCATTTAATAATTAAGACTTTATAAGAAAATGCATATCCATAATTTATGCATTTAGTTTTCAACAATGATCAAAGTTAATGATTTATGTAGCTTTGGAGAAAAGAAACTGTGTTCCAATTAAACAACCCAGTTTTATTCCTGAAACAGGCGGATCTCTAAGTTATAAAAAAAAAATATTTTTTTGATTATACGTTTTTATATTTAGAAGGAAAAGCAAAAAAAATTGTCTGCACAAATTGCTTGATTTGTTATTGTTATACTTAAATAATTAAATATGCAGGCAGCACAACAAAAAACACCACTGATGAATATTTATGAGTGATTCCAAGCCATGCACCCGATTCGCTCAGCCGAAATCAAGTGAACCTTATAGTGACCTACTTAAAAGAATGCCAGATGACAAGACCATCTCTTGTTTTTTCATCTAGCAGTCTATTGAGGCAGAAAACCCCACGCTGCATCACATTTTAAACAGGCCTCCTTATCATCTCGGTATGAGGGGGTGAGGTCTCAGGCAATCCTCGGGCAGCACAGGTTTGGTTGATTAGCCCTGTGAAGGGCAGGGCAGCTCTACCCTCACAAACTAGACTGAACTTTTGCCACCGCTTCAGTTGTTAATGGCGTCTAACCCCTGCAGCACAAGAGCAGGCCCAAACTTGAGCAGGCCCATGCTTCCGTTTTCTCCACGGCCATGCAACACACCGCTTGGCTGATGGACTGTGACAGGACCATGGCTCAAAGGTTGTTTGTGCCATACCCTGGCTGAGCTTACAAGCCAAAGGTGACACTGAAACTCGCAGTCCCACCTAACCACATGGCAGCTGTTTCTTTAATCAACAAAGGTGTCTATAGATGACACTTGGCATGCACACGTGAGAAGTCGCCTGTCAGCTATTCGAGACTAATGCAATTCAGGTGTGCCGGGAAATAGCTGTTTAACTGTGAGCAAAGGTGAAAAGGAGCACCACAGACAAGTAGGAACACAACTCTTTTTTTGACACCCAACTGACGTGCTACTCTGATCATGCACTGCAATTAATTGTCTCACAAATTATGCATTAATTTCCCAAGAAGTGGGCGCTACCCTTTCTGCAATCTCATAAAGTTGCAATGGCAGGGATTTATCACAATGGCTATTTTAAAAAGGCTAGACTGGAAGAGTGAGTCACTACGATTGCTCTTAACTGTTGAATAGTGCTGATGAAACTCTACAGTGAAGCAGCCTGTGTCAGTTTGAGCTTTTCTCGCAATCATTTCTCCACGCATGACTCAAATACCCAATCTCACCGTGCCTGGGCCACTGCCTCTGGACCACCGGTGGAAATGAGACCCACAAAGGCCTCAACCGTGTCATGCTATAGCTGTAAAAATAGTGAATCAATTAACACTTTATATGTTTTTAAAGGCAGTGCAGCAGATTTACACACAGACAGTGTGAAAGTCTTAACAGTGTTATCATGGTCTTGACTGCAATGGGGCCTACATCAGAGTACTCAGAACACTCCATTCAATGTGGAGAATTGTTGAGAAATAACCGAAACAAGTAAAATATGGCCAGTATTAGTGTCCTGCCAAAACAACACCACAAGCCAACAGGATTAGATGAAATGGTAGAAAATTTCACGGTCATTTACAACTCAAAGCTCTCCCCTGCTCACTTTTAACAGTTTAAAAAAAACTTTGCCTGTAATTACAAACTCTGTTGTAGTTTCATTTCAAGCGTCTAGAAAATTGCAGGCTTGATTTTTAGAGAATGCACAGATTAGAAGACAAAACTACCTACAGCATTGACGTTGTGTGTTATTTTGATATCAGCTTGACCTTTTGCTGGAACAGTGGACAAATTCAAGGCTGAGCAGTTTTGCTATTTTGCTATATTTTGTCTCCTGATCTCTTTTTGAGAGGTTTTAATGCCAGGAGAGTCACCAAAGGCCACGGAACATCTGCATTAATTTGAACATAAGGCATTTTACACTCACAATATGACAACACTAACTTTTAGGACCTTTAAACAATAGTTTGGCATTATGTCTCCCCTGCAGAAATTTTAAAGGGATTTATGCGTTTACACAGAAGCCCTTCACATTCAAATCAAAGAAACTAATGTTTGTTTTCAGGACTGTAAATAACAACAGATAATAATCACCAGAAATAAAGAAAAAAGAAAGGATCGGTTGCCTTCTTTTAGGTTGCGTAAACAAACTGGAGTAACATAATATTGCTCCAGACACTATGCCGGTGCAAAAACACAATTAAAACCACACACCAGCATCCACAGGGACCTCGCAGACCGAAGTATCCTATTGTGCAAATGTGGCACTGTGAAAACTGATCTGTGGCTAAGTTAGCTTTAAAAAACTAAAGCTTAGCAGTGTTGATCTGGGATATCCTGACCTATTTCAAGTGCGCATGAACATTATAAGGGTGCTGCACTCACGTGCAAGCTTATATGCACGCAGTCCCATGCTGCTTTGCGCATCTCGTGTGACATGTTGTCTTTGTGTGCGCAATACTGACTTGACAACGAGAAGAGAGCAGCTGCACAACCCAGTCAAAAAGAAATGGAGGAAGTGCTGAGCTTGTTATGCCAAATGCAGTAATAGGAGAGACTGAAGCGTGCAGAGCATCAAATTTGCATCCAAGCATCAGTGCGCAGTTTAGGCGAGTTTTATGGATGCAAAACAGCAGAAAATATCCTCAAGGAAAGGCAGAGAGAACATGCTCTATTTTTTTAAAGTGATGAGCACAGTCTTGAGTAATTTAATTAGTTTAATTAGGAACAGCGGTTCATGACCACAATAACATGCTCTTTTGCTATTTCTTCTCAGGTCTGACAGCGAAATTAGTCCACCCGCCTTCGTAGTGTCGACGTTTAAGGTTAAATTAGGCATTAATATGATACATTCACACAATGACAGCACACTGGCATTGGATCAGCTTAATATTTGTGTTTTTCATTAAAAAAACACTGAAATTGGAGCTGTAATCATTACAAACTAATAGCCCAACATCCTTCTCTACCAGAACACAAAAGGACAAATCCAACCAAGTCCTACTGTTTCACATTTAATAGGCCTACCTGACACTGAGAAGCAAGCTGGGACAGGAAAAAGAATTTGAAATGTCAATTGGCTTCCCGGCAGAAGGAAATACGACCCAGAATGCAACGGCGCAAGCAGGGGTCAGCTTTTCAAAAGAAGAGCCACAGGCATCAACAATGCACCATTGCATTGGGGAAATAAATCATCAGGGAATCTCTTCTTTAAGTGTGGAACAGACCGATGAGATGTTCAGCGCACGTTGTGCAGCGAAACGGTTTGTTATTTCTCATCCACGCCTGTTATCATCCGTCCTGTGATAAAACAACAAACCAGGCTGGGAAATAATTACAAAGTGCTGTGTGTCCCACTATTGCCACTTGTTTTCTGAGGAAAAAACACATGTCTACAGCTCGTTGTGCTTATTATATGCATCTTTTTTCACTGCACACCTGCATCCAGGCTGAGCGTTCCAGCTGCCCAGATGCAGGCACCAGATGTACCCCTGAGCACAGCCAGCTTGCTGGGGAACAGAACTGGGGAATATAAGGTTAAAACAGCCTGGAGAATCATAATATCCCCATAAAATACAACCCAGCAGAAGAATGAGAAAACCTGCTAAGAAATTCCCTAAAGAGATCGGACATAGATGGGAGCACTCTGCTGAATCGGACTGGGGATTTCACTGCCCGATGCATTTGGTTCATAATGAATGTACTTCCTGTCGCTAGAAAGTAAATTGGAATGATTCACTCAGGGCTTGTAGACACAGGATGCACTAATATTAATGGTCTTACATTGAAAAGACAGACTGTGGAAAACATGTTTTCTCAATTGTGGAACTTACATCTCTCATCAAGTTTGATGAAGGGACCGTCTGGATGGAGTTGTGTCTGCAGAAAAGTGACAGGTGGTGTGGGGTGGAACGTTAATGAACAGTTCTCTGGCTACATTTAGACATGAACGAGGACAGGGCCGAGTGGTGTGGTAAAATGATGCAGCGTGGAAGAGCGATAGAGGAAACCTCACTCTACTGCCCTCAGGGGTGAGGTCACAAAGAATAAAATGACAGCACAGTCAACATGTTTTGAAATGTGCTCCTCTTGCACATGAAGGGACGCAAACTTGTGCAATCAGGCAGATGTAGATCCAGTCTAGCAAAATCTGCCCACGCAAGCAGATCTCACCTGTGGACCTGTTAAACCGCTTCTCCTACTTTAACGTTCTCAGCTTGAAACAAGTTTAATGACATGACCTAACGGATGCTGTGTGTTGAAAGATCTATGTGTCATTGACGTTGTCTTTTTTCTTCCACACACTTTGCCCTGGGAAGAAGGGAGTGGCTGCTTTGCCACAGAGTTGGTCCTTCATCTGCCCTCCCTGTAATTGTCTACACATTTTCAAGACCGCAACATCACCAATATGACATGGTTGGAAACCCAGAAGAACCAAGGGCAGCGTCTGTGATTCACTGCGAGTCTGTCACTCAAACTTTGTTGCTGTTTCCATATTAAGATATTGTTTTGAGTAACATAATACAGCCAATTTAACTTTCACTGACACAATCAAGCATTTATCAAGCCTTTTTAAAGGTCAATTTAAAAAAAAATTGTATTTGAAAAAAGTATTTACTTTTAATGGACATCAAAAAATATATCTGTTCTATCACTGTATCAAACATTGAAGACCAATGCTGTTATTTTATACAGGAATTAAAAATAAAACACCTAAAAAGAAGCTACCACTCAAAAAACAAGCAAGCAAATCCTACCTAAGACAGATGCATAAACCATTATCATCATGGTAACATTTCTATTCAAAATACTGGTATTAGTACATCATGGTATTAGTTTTGTAAGTGGAGAGAGAAACTGAAGTGAGAAAGAGGGAGAGACAGCCAGAGAAAGCAGAAAAGTGGTGAGTTCACAAATAATGCTGTACTGCTTCAAGGAAAAGAGGTGTTTTTCCATTCTTAAAACATCCCCTCATTTTATTTTCATCCCTTTCCATGCCTGTTATTATCCTCTCCACATGGCGGTGTTGCAGCTGTTGGCCATGGGCCTGTTAAATGCAGGGCGCCTCTATTAAATTCATTTCTCTCTCTTAATGGCTTGTTCTCCACTGATCAGGAAGCAGCACTGAGGTCACTGCCATTCCCACAGAATACAAGCGCTCGTGAATCACAGTAGCTGAAGCGAACAGGATGAGTACGTGACTGTCTGGGAACAATACCTTGATTGAGGCAGTGTAACTAGAATGATGGGTGTTTCTTTGTACAGTTTTGAAGCGTAGCCGGAGGGGTGTTTCGATGGGGCTGAAGATGCAAGAACAGACATGCTTCTCCTGCTACAGTATATGTCTAACCTCTCAAACAAAGCAAAGAAACAGACAGACAGCTATCGTGCACTAAATGTGTGTTGTGATCCTTTATTTAATTTCTACGATGGTGTTTACTCTAAGTGTAACTTAGATGGCTCTGAAAAAGTCTCTGTACAATCACTCTGAGCTTTTATAATAAAAACAGAATTAGCTTTTCATTTGTATTCAACTACATTTCGCTCTGTGAACCCAGGACATTATGTCGATACTTGAATATTCCTTTAAACTCATATTTCCTCCTCATTCAACCTTTTCTTAATAAAAATGGTCATCAGGGGGTTTGTAATGACATTATATATGGAAAAAAATTGGAGAACGGGCTACACTGATGAGCTAATCAGAGTCCCATGTGTGAGAAGAGACAGTTACCTGTGATTTCTTCTCTCTCTGAAACAAAGTTTAAGAACTACATGCTTAAATCATCCCCAATAAGGCAGTTTTGTGTGGCCACACATACATTCAAATAACCCATTTCCTTGTTATCAACTACTCTGGAAATTACCACCTTAAATGATTTGCTGGAGCCAAACAGCAACGGTGGGAAGGTGAGTATTTTTTTAATACTGAGCCAAGCTTGGGTTATATAAAAGCTATTGTGTAATGCCTTTTTCCCACAGTCAGCTGCAATGGCCTTCATGGTTAACTTAACTGCCTGTTATGCCTGAAACCCTGGATAGACATATTAGTTCATTTCAGTGATGTCTTTAAGGACAAATTATGAATTTAAGTTCAAACTCACTGTGACGTGTCTAACACCAAACTATTACAACTACTGTTGTCTCTTGAAGCCAAATGAGAGGCATTACATAACCATCAACAAAAGTGTGTGAATTCCTTCTGTATTTACACGTTCTATCATAAGCATCATTATTATACTGTCAGAGACATCAGAAATGTGTCTTGCTCCAGATTGTACATATTTAATCAAACGCTTAGAAATACAATAATACTGTACAATGAACAATATATTATATAAGAACCTACAGTAATAAAAGAGACAAATAATTACAATAGAAGATATCTCTTATTGAGATATTTCATGTAATGACTTAAGAGTAAAACCTCTAAGGTTAGCTTTGGTAGATGTGTGCTTTATTAGTGCCCTTTAACTGTTGTAATTTTGAAATATCTGCGGGGCTTAAACTCATAGGGAATATATATAATTGTAGTACCAAAACATTACTATATCAGAAACCCCATAAAGCTCAACAAAAAAAACAATTTCCTTTATGCCTAAAGTAATTGTCACAACAGTCTTCTCCTCCTCTTGATACAATTGTGGGTCAAGGGGGACACCAGTGTATTATTTTAGATAAACTGCTTTGGTATACAGGTGACACGTCAACTGTATTAAGGGTAAACAGCACTAATAAGCTAACAAAGCCCTGCAGGCCTCACAGTTTGTTGTTATATGGGCAGAAAGACTATGCATTCATAATCACATTTCTGAAAAGAAAAGAGTCTCTATGCTGAGGTCACACCTTCCATTCAGTCCAATGAGGATCTCATCAGCATTGTAAACTCACTCTCTGGGAAAACACATCAACAGCATCTCTGTGCCGTCAACCCAAATTAGAGTTTAATGACCACAGTGTTGCCCATTCACTATTGTTTCCCTCACAGAGCTGTCCCCTACCCGCAGCCATCTGTAGCACCTTCATAATGTTTATAATCCTTCTCTAAACAGCCCATTTACCATAATCACCCTTTCTTGCTTATACAACCCCTCATGATCACCCCCCTCATTTATTATCCATCACTGAGACGCATTGTTTCTTAGCATTGACCTTCCCGCCTGCTCGTTCCTTGTTCTTGACCTTATACGCATGGTGGCATTGGTGGGTGGCATGTTCATGTGACATTATGGCCAACATTCTGTGACCAATTGCCCTGAGCTGGATTTTCCCAGAAAGCCTTGCACCCTATCAGTCTAGGCATCCAGAAGGCCTCCTTAAGCAGATTGCACACCTAGAGGTATCTGGTTACAGCATTCAGCCAGGGATCAGACACTACTGAGGGGAAAAAGAGGTATGGGTGGACGGACGAGTGTGTCTGTTTGTTGTCATTCACAGGAGCCAGCAGGTGGCTGGGAAGGAGATGAGATGAGATGGAGGTTAGGCTACAGAGCCAATTATTTTCACCCCTTCAGTTGATCCCTGGCAGCAAACATGTAGTCTTAAATGCTGGTACTGATCCCAGGGCAATCCATGATGTGTGTGTGTGTGTGTGAGAGAGAGAGAGAGAGAGAGAGAGAGAGAAAGAAAGAATGAGAGAGAGAGAGAAAGAGAGAGAATGCAAGGATAATGGATGAGATCAGAAGAAGCGATAATATGGTCCAATAGGGTATAGGGTACGCAATAGGGTCCATATCCAACATATACCTCACCTGTCCTCTGTTATGTCAATCCTGTACTCACCTATTCTATCACCCTATTAAAGTGTACATATATTACAGAGCTGCCCTGCTGCTGACTTTACATACTGTAGATGAAACCGATGACAATGAAGATGTTGACATAGGGATTATCTATATCCGTGCCTTCGGACTTTTTTTCTCAATATATTTCTTTATTTAAATCTTCCTTTTGCATTTCTGCTCAGGCTATTTATCATCCCATTTCTTCATATTTTTATCTTACTATTTTGTTAAGCAAACAGTTCTTGTACAGTAATAGTAAAGTTACATGACAAACATTTCCAATATATTCAGGCTAACATTAATGAAAAAATTTTTTGATGGTACTTTAAAGTACAACACAATGCATGTCGAAAAACATGGTATTACTGTAGTATTCATAGCTGAATAAAACAGTAAAAAATTTACCACACTATGTTGTTGTTGTTAAGGAGAAAGAGGGCAGACCTAATTATTAAAAGGAAGTATGTGTTCTGTCCACAAGTTGCTGCAGGTAATGGAGAAGTCAGGACAGAGTGTAACAGTGTGTGCATGGATGTGTGAATAAGCCTGTCCTAGTCATTCCTGGTAAACTCAGGAAGGAGTGTGGAGTTCCTGTGCACAAAGCAGGTTAGGTTATGGAAATCTGCCAGGAATGATTAAACGAGGGTGGACGCACATACATTGGTGTGTGTTCTTGCACCCTGCAGTGACCGTCTGGAGAGTAAGGATAGAATTTAACTTGTACCTGCTCAGATTCCTCATCACTATTCTTGCTTTACAAAGAAAGTCGATACTCTATGCAAGGCCTACAGCCTTTACACCCATATTTATGAATGTCTGAATACATTTATATTTATTAATTTGGCAGACGCTTTTTTGTTTAGACGCTTTCTTGAATACATTTGATGACACAAACAAGTCTCAAATGAATTTAATGAATTTAAACTGATTCAAACTGTGAAATTAATTTAATTTACTTCCTAACACCATTTTTGCCACTGAAGCTAAGCTGCTGTTAAAACATCCCTGTTATATTCTCATATTTACATAAGGTGTGAGAAAAAGGATCAGAAAACTTGTTCAAGTATATCTAAGAAAATCTAGCAGTTAAAACCATTATGATATTTGTAATGCTGGTTACTTTCAAGCGTATTTTATACATACTGAGAATATGTAGTACATCTTCAAGGCAAAGTGCTCGCTTGACATTGTTAGAGAGTGCATGGCAAAGCTCTTGATCCATCACATTACAACATCAGCCAGAGAAATATTCAAATAACTTGAGCATGAGAGAAAGTTTGTAAAGGATAAAAGACACCCTCCCTCTCCCAGGGGCCTCTGTTCAGTTTTCTTTAACTTGTGATCTCTATCTATTTTTCTGGCATGGAGCAAAGAAATGATATGAGTGACACCAAGTCATGCTCCTTATTTACTGTATTTGGCATGTTGTGTCACACGCACAAAGAAAAGCAGAAGTCTGGGCTCCCAGGTGACTGTCTCACCCACGCGCCCTGCAGCCGGCCTTTTCCCGTGGTGTTTGTACATTGTGTGTTAGCCTGCCTTTGTTCAAACACTCAGCAGCACTCCTTTAAAATGCTAAAGCAAACCAAACGATCGAGGGGAGCGGCAAAAGTCATTAGCTTCCACGCCGAACAGAACTGTGTGGTGTGGAATTAAGGTTAAAAAGGTTTTCTCATGTAAATGAGTCGACAAAGCCCACGAGAGGTGTTTAAACCCCAATTGTACAACCTTAATTCCCAAAACACATTAGCATTCGCTCCATAGTAACAAAAGGCTAAAGTTAGACACCCTGCAATAAAAGATACACCTTTATTAATGCACAGGCGTGGCACAAAGACTGAGCTCTCTATCCCTGCGCCGCGACAGATTAGTTGGCAAATTGGTGGAATTAGACAGACTGTTACATATGCCCTAAAAAGAATTTTAAACGCTAACCTTTTCACTAACTAGCCTAGGTAAACAATCATCCTAATGTCAATTTACATTAAGGTATGAATTATGGTGGGGTGGGATGTTTGGGGTGGATTTGACACCTCAAGTTACTAATTAGTACATAAACCCACTGAAAGAAGTCAAACTAAAGGTTAACTTAAGTAAGCACTGAAGATCAATCATAAATCAATGTGTGTTTGAACCTGGTGCCAAATTAAAAGCTTCAAACAGATGTTTTCAACAAAAGAGGCAACCACAGAAACAGTGTGGTCCTTAAATGCTTTATTTACAGTAATTTATAAATGGTATGAAGACTGAGCATACTGCAGTATTGCCTTATTATACATGTACATGTAACTTTACAGTAAATTACAGTTAACTGTCAGCAAGCTATAAAAATTCCTATACCTAAAGGAACTCCTTTAAAACATTGAACCTCCTGAAAGTCACTATGTCTGAGAATACCTTGACACTGAATTTTGAATTAATATTTAAAATGTCTAATTTTTGTAATTTAAACTGTGAAACTGACTTAATATTAATTAAACTTCGATCTTTACAAGATTTTTTATACAGTTTCCTGTTGGGTCATATGTTAGGATTAAACAAAGTCATAATATTTTTGACCTCCTTTGTTGCTAAAATACTTTTGTTCCCACAAGAAGAATTTGGGTAGACCTTGGCCATTTATACTAAAGCCTATTAGTCACCAACTAGTCAAACCTGAAGGTAGGCCTACTTATTACTCCATTTTTACAATGTATACTGCCTACAATTATTCTTACAAACACTATTTAAAATAGTCCATATTATGCAAACACTTTATTAAACATTTACATTTAAACTATGAGCTCATTACATGCTTATTTTAAGCGAGAAATGTCCAGGTATCATCTCAAAAATAATGGGTCAAATAATCTTGGCTGGTGTTATTTGCATTTAATTTGGCATACTGGAAAAGCACGACAAAACAACTGCATTGTTGGATATGGTATCCAATACAGTAATTCTATGCATACAGAAACTTCATATAGTATACCCAGTATAGACATTATACTGCAGAAATAATAAGTGACAGTATGGTAACAGACTATTCCAAACATAGCCACTGCCTCTGAAAAGCAGCACAGCACCTGTAAAGCTTATGCATGTATGTGGAAGACCACAAGTCCCAGAGCTAAAATTGACATTTTTATTGGAGCATTAATTCGTTTTTCTGGAAAATGAGAACAGTAACCTAAAAAAATTCCACCCTTTTTAAAAGAACAAAGTAAACCAAGGTCATATGTTTATTTCGCATTGTCTCATGCAGGCCAAAAGGAACATTTTTCCAGTTGTAGGAGTACAAGGAAAAACACAAAAGGAACAACAAAATGAATAATATAGCAGTATTTTGTTCCCTTAATCTAAGTTTTCCCTCTAATAAAAGCTTTCTGAGTTAGAAAAAAAAATACTAAAGCATACTAAAACAGCCATTTTGGCATATGCTTTCATATTATCAAACCAACAGCCAAGCCAGAAGAAACAAAGCAAGACAAATGAACCGTACAACCTTTCCGAGACATTAGCCATTTTGGATGCCATCTGATGTAACAGCCCAGCATGCTCATTTAAAGAGCAAACATTGAAGAATCCTGACATTAGTGCATTGTTAACTGTAACTAGCACGTCTGTGTGAATGTTTAATAAACAGTTTAACAAACACAGCAGTTTTTTCCTTGTGTATTCCTCTCTCTCGTTTCATGTCCTAACCTTAACCACTGGTCCACTGTCATCTCCCATAGCATGAGTCAGCATGTGCTAAAACAAAATGTCCACCCCCACTTCCTCCAAAGTGGAGAGTGCCTGTGTTCAGTAGTTAGGAATGCTGTCAAGGCCTACGAGCCTTCAGCCCTGCTGCGTCACTCTCATTTAACATCTGCAGCTCCCTATTGGAGCAAATATTTGTCCTGAACGTGCCACAGCACACACATTTCCAAATATGGACTACATGCCATACAAACACTACCTATATGATAGACTGCCCAGCACACGAGATGTGTTAGTGTGCAGAAATAAAGATGGTGTGATTGATTTAATTCTGGATGTGTCTCCTATGCATTCACAATAAGGATGGTGAATAGAGGGAGAGAACCAGGGAATTCTGGGTAATGCACTAAGGGGCATCGTGCAGTCTGTACTGCTACAGGCTTGACACATTAAGAAACCATGACATTCTAAATAATCACAGTTTTACATGCAAGTCACATAGTGCAGTTATGTTATTTGTCAATCAAAAACAACAAATAATTCAATTTTAAAACAATCTTCTGCATTTAATTAAAATAGCATTGAACAATCTGTAGTTGCCACTTGCTATAACTGTCAAATAAACAAACTTTGAAGCTGTTTATGTGTCACATAGAACATTTGGAATTTAGTGCACAAGAATGCCGGACCAAAATAATTTTGGTGTAAACTATTCCTTTATGTAGAGCTAAAGCAGTTTAAAGCATCTCCTCTGTGCAACTTCACAGGAAGCCTCAGCACCACCAGGGCATATGTGAGGGGTGACAGTAAATGACATCTCGGCCTTGAGGGCGCAGGCTGCATCTTACAAGCAGCTTTCCTGCGAGAAACAGAGCCTGAAGCACACACAGCACAGCATCACTGTTACCATCAACATAATCACCATAGCTGTCTTCAAAAATGCTGTCTTCAAAAATAAAACCATACTCACGTAAAGTGTGTATCGTCCCTCAGCGCGCATTAGCGGCTGCAGGGTTCACGCATGCAAGGTGAAAGATTACAGCAATAGATGGAAAAGTAATGAGCTATGACTGCTCTGCTCGGCTGAGCTGTCGAATTAGAAGTATGATCAGGATCATTTGCAGGGTGCTGCTGTAATGACATCACAGGGTGAAACACATTCAGTTATAAATATAAAGGGAGCATTGGCTAGTGTGCTGCAACAAATTACTGGTGGCTTTTTATTTTAAATATATTTATGTATCACTACACAATTTATCATTATAAATTTAGTTCAGCTTTATATAGATGTCAAAAAGAAAGAGAGAATTCCAACATTTGACCTCGAGAAAAGTTGAATTTGGCTATAATAAAAATGCACCTCAAGTGTAACTTTGACCTTGGCAAAACACATCATGTAATATCTTATCAGGTATACACAGAGGAATACAGGCCATTCCTTTGCCTGATGCAGGAAGCTGCAGAGATGAAATGAAAACACTATCTCTAGAGATGCTGCATCATTTTAATCTTTCCCACTGACTTGCGGTTTTGGTGTGGCTTCACAAACAGCGGGGAAAACTCAATTTAAAGAAGAATCTCATAAAAAATCATATTCTGGGGAAGTTTTAAAAATCCTTTCGAGAGGGGGAGAATTTGCGAAGATGCGACGCTTGTTGAATAACCTTGACCACAAAAATGCTCAGAGAAATTGTTGTTTGATTTGTTGCTGAGATTCTGTTCTGTGTCTCGGAGCGGAAAAAACAGGCTTGAAGCCTCAAATTCAGCAGGTTTCACGAAAACAACTCAGGGTTTGTCCTCAAGGAGATGTAAAGCCTGTCTGTTTTAGCTGACTTCTGAAAATAATGCGAAGAAAAGTGTCAAATGCCACCTACGCCAGATGCTCCTAGGTGCGTGGCACCTGCCAATGCAATGCTGAGAAAGGGGCCTTAAATCGAAGGGGTATGTTCACACCTTTGGCTTTATGACTGGATTTAACTTTAAGTCATGATCAAGTTGAGTGACTGGTAGGGGTTCAAGTTAATGCAGCACTGCGGATCTGTAAACCAGCTGCAAGTCTTACCAAAGAAGAAGAAAACAGAGAAGAAGAAAAGAAGAAGAAAAAGAAGTAAAAGACCACAACTGGGGCAGAAGGTCGAAGGTTGCTGGTTCGATTTCAGCGCTGGCAGGTAGCAACTGAAGTGCCCTTGAGCAAGGCACCTAACCCCCGATTGCTCCCCGGGCGCTGCAGGGATAGCTTGCCCACCGCTCTGGGTGTGTGTGTGTTCACGACTTGCAGTGTGTGTTCACTCCTCACGATGGATGGGTTAAATGCAGGTGTCACATTTCGGTTATGGGCAACTTCACTTTCAACACTTCACTTTCAATTCAATTTTAAAATCGCCCTGTGGTCGAGGTATCAAAGGAATCTTAAGAACTGTAAGCACACCTGATGAAGCTCATACTCAAATGAGGGCATGTAGGGTCATTCTGACCAGCTTATCTAAACATACGGACAGCAGCTTACAATGGGGTGCAAAGCCCATTAACCTCTGTGTTGACTTAGGAGCAATATGCATTTGTCATTACTACCCATGTGTTGTTTTTCTCTCGCTCTGCTTGTCCTCTCTTGTTTTTCCATACCAGCTTGAAGCACTGCAACCCTGAGCACTGTGCTTAGGTCTGAACAAATGTGGGGGTGTGGGCAATGAAGTATAGTAATGAATTGTGACAGTTCCTTCTGAGGGATGAAAATATTAAACCCTTCCCTTTCTAATGCAGTCTCTTTCTCTTTCGCTCTCTCTCCATCTTAACCTCTTTTTTCCCATCCTGTCCTCTCTTCTGATGAATCATGACAAAGACGGGGGACTTCTACATATATGATATTCAAGCAAATCAATCAATTAGCCGTATGTGCTGAGTTCAGTATCACCATGGCAGCTGGGGGGAGTGGCACGAATCACAGTCAGCGAGGGGATGGGCAGTACACTTCTGCTTCTGTAGAGCGCTTACTCGTGCACACAATGGGGTCAACACGTGACCCCCTCCAGCACAGAGCATCCCTTCTGCACCGCTCCAGGGCTGGGCACACAGCATCATCTGAGCAAAAACTACGCCATTCAGTATTCTGATACGCCGAGCCGCAATCGCAGCGGACCGCATGGAGGACAAAGAGCTGCCCAAGTAGCTAAATATACATCATGAGCTGTTGCACTCCAGATATGCAAGCGGAAACAAACTGAGGCAGGGTAAACCTGACCTTGGGTACCACACCGGTCTTGTTCACAAGAAATATGTGAGCCCAGATACGAGAGCTTGTTAGAATTCTATCCAGCACGTAATGACCTCTGCAATGATCGGGGCATAAAATGCCTGCAATCTGTAGCTGTGAAATCATGCCGAATTTTATTACTAAATGGTTGTCAAGTGAAAAGAAAGAGCAGCAAAAGCGATCTTTCATCTTCACCCTAGAGGAAGCTTATCTGTACAATCTTTTACCTGCTCCTGCTTTTTTTAAGGGCCTTCTTTTCCAAGAACCTTGAGTCACTTATACGTAACCAGACTTTGAATGACATTGTGGCACTGAATAAAGGCTGCACAACTCTTTCTGCAATTTTCTTATGAATATAACTCCTAAATCTGACATTCAATGTCAGGTGCTAATAAATACATCTACTGCAACTGCCAT
The DNA here is from genome assembly GCA_036877545.1 of Yasuhikotakia modesta. Classification (NCBI taxonomy): domain Eukaryota; kingdom Metazoa; phylum Chordata; class Actinopteri; order Cypriniformes; family Botiidae; genus Yasuhikotakia; species Yasuhikotakia modesta. The sequence continues at coordinate 45,468 of JBAJNP010000502.1, forward strand.
GTTGAAAACCAATCAAAATTTCAAACCAAATCTGTAAAGCTGAATTCAAATTAAATGTGACACATTAATTCTCCTAAAAAGGTGTAAACAATGTGGAACTACAATCATCCCTACCAGCTAATGGCAATTGCCAGTTCAGCCAATGGAATTGGAGTTTGGGGTCTGTTTGTTAGCCAATGACAAGTGAGGTAAGTTACACAAAAACCTTTTATATGCTTGCACTTATATTTGCAGTCCTGTTTAGTGACAATAGTGGCATAAAAATTACACACTTCCAATTAAATACCAACATTATGCCATCAAAGCAAGAATATATAAATCTCCAAAACCTCAAAGGATGTTAAAGCAGCATAATGGATTTAGACAAAATGTCTTTGATCCTGACATTCTTTGTTTATATATTACGCTTCTCAAATCTGGCATTTGAATAGCCTCTCTGTAGTCATTATTTTCAACTGGCAAGCACAGAAACAAAGTAAGAGTTAACAAAAGTATTAAATTAACTATCATGCCCCCACACTGAGAATGAAGTTTATCTGTTTTTATTGCAGCTGGACTAGCTTTTCACTGTGAAAGGAAATCACTATCTTTCAAATACACAGACCTCTACCATGGAACAGAATGCAAAACCCACTTTGTAATGGTAAATAAACAGTGCTATTGAAATTATTTGAATGTGGCTTTTCTTCCTCGCTCTTTCCACTCAATTCTGTATAAAACATTATTTGATAAATTTAGCAAAGAAAAGAGATTCACTGCCTGAATCGTGCTAAATGCATAACGCAGCACTTGCCACAAAAACTAGCAATATCTTAATAGCAATAAAAGCTACAATTCTGTTTGCTGTGGGGTTGTAAGTCACACAAAACAAGTTCCTTTTAGCTAGATGCATTTTTTTACTTTTCCTTGAATGTAGGGGTTTATTTCATCATAATATGTTCTGATTGGACTTGTTTGGCAAACTGGAACTAACAAAAGTGCAGTGCTGCCAAAGAACATTCACAGAACATTCAGACTGCATGAAATAAAACATAAAATGCACTGATTGCATTGAATGCATTACAACCGTTTCATTTTGTATATCAATTTTTCATTTTGTATATCAACAATAAACTTTTTATTTATATAATGTTATCAAAGATCTTTAAAATTTAATGTGACGCTAAAGAAAAATAAGACTTTCTGGGTAGTTGCGCCCTTGAGGACACATCGAACTTCCTTCAAAAATGCAGTGCAGTTGCAGTTTTGCAAATCCTTACCCCTTGTGCTTCCTTTATTTTACAGGTTGCATATGCAAACGATGCTGACGCGATCATGGAAAACAAGAACACTGTGTTATTCTTCTGCACTACTTAAGATCGTAGTTTAAACAAACACAAACACACGCGGTTCGCTTTATAGCCTATGATATGTCATTTATCAAGAAATCTGACAAACACAGTGTTTTTGTCAAGAAAATGTTCTACCACAAAGAGCTGACTGTGTATCTAGGCTGCAATGCTGATATCTGATTAATCTGTGTGGTAAGTGTGGGCTGTCGGGGCCTGGCATGGGGCTTCCGGAATGATGGATTTTCTAGACTGGATGCGTGAAAAGCAGTTGTGGATGTCAAGACTCCCCTGACACACATTCAGTGCTGATCAATCTCCCATCCCGCCGTCCCAGCGGCCTGCCCCACCCATCAGCATCAATCCAGCACAAGTAAACACAACCAGTGGCTTAATGCATCTCTACTCTGCTCCCATAGGGCTCAGAAGGTCAGAGAGTGAAACTCGCATACGTAAAAAAAAAAAAACAGATCTTGCAGAGGGATACATGTGTATTTTGATTTGTTAGGGATATCTCTTGGCTGCCCACATTTCACTCAGGAAAAAAAAACAGCATGAGTTTTCATTCTCATTTATCTGAATTGTTTCTTCTTGATTTTCCTGCTTCTCCATCAACAAGCATAACTGGAGAGCAACAAATTGTGCTCAAGACACCGGTCAAATGTACCCAGTGGAAATTGTATTGCTCTTTCTTTGGTCTATTACAGCATGAAACAGCACAGTTTCATTTAGAGTAGAATGTCTGCTGAACTGTATGAGGAGAAAGAATAAATCACATGACACTTGAGAAAAGTAAGAAACGGGAGAATTAGCGGACAATGTTTGACTGTAACTGAATATTTCACGATGGCGGAGGGCACAAGGCTAATTCCTGACTGCTGCTCCAACACGTCTACACACTTTTGCTCTGAAAGGATATAATGTTCATATATTCATAAGTTCATTTTGTGCTCATTATATGAATGCAGGCAGGCTTTGGTATCTTGGCAAATCTAAGCATGCTTTGAGAGAATGTCAGAAGAGACACACATAAGATTACTGAAGTATTTTGTTCAACACTGAGAAAAAGAATTGGCTCCAAATTTAATCTTATTGCCATTTGGGAGAGGAAAAAATTGTTAGGATGTTGAGATCTAATTTGTGATTTTCTTTCCAATGGGTAGACGATTTTAATATAAACTCATCAATTTCTTTCTAAATCAAATTGTCTACATTGTTCACATCTCTGTTAAAGCTCTATAGTTTTCTCCCTGTCAACAATTGCTTCATTTGTTTCCATTTTTGTTTCACCTAAGAAATTGTAGGAGTTGATACTGAACGGAGAGCTACATTACATTTCCTGTGCTATAATAAATCAAAGATTGAACAATCAAAAGTTCCTTTGAGCGCCCTACACCGACTTTTATAACATCCCTAAACTCGTGTGGTTTAAGGGAATGCATTCAAACAACTCACAGGCCATATACACCCGCACTTACTCATTCATTAACTCACAGAGACACACACACTTATCAAATCATGATCGCACAACCGCAGAGTCAGCATGTTCTCCAGAATATCACATAAATTACAGCAATGTTTCAACATGGCCCCAAATCAACATGCAATCAGGACTTGGGCAACGGCCCGGCAGCCACAAATTTTCCCAATCGCTGCTTTATCTCTGAAATCTCTACACACAGTCAACTACATAAAATCCTGTGCAAACAAGTGTGTACAAGAAAGTTTCATTCCACTGAGTTTCAAAAGGGCAAAACAAAAACGGGCATGTGACCCGTTTGCAACGAAGCAAACATAACATGCTCGCAGTGGCATAGAGGTGCAGAGTTAATTACAGCTAGTGGTAACCGTGGTGATGCACGCTTTGGAAAGGCTCCAGTTACTTTCCTCTTAGCTGAATCCACACACTAGCTTGATTAATCCCAGGGAGAGAACATTAATCCTGATCCTTACATATAAGTCCCACCAGAGGCCTCCATCTCCACAACCTTTGGGAAGAAAAAAATGGGTTTGTCGTGCTAGGCAGGAGAAATAAAAACATAATGAATTGGTTGAGTAATTTCTGACAGTAATTTCTGAACTATCAAAAGCAAGAACTGGTAAAGTTATTACTGGTCAAGTGAATATGGCATTGTATTCACTGAGCAATTTCAGCCAGGAGATAAATAGATTACATAAAGTTATGTCCACAGTGAACTCTTAAAAGTAGACAAATAAAATATGTAGCAGGCTATGACACATTTTAACTTTACAGACCGTTTCACTCCCAGAAACAGACTAAAATCTTGTCATCTTGTACTCAGTGGCATTTGTCCAATGTAATGTTCTCTACATTGAGAATGTTTTTTTTCATTTAATACCACCTGCCTGTAGTTAGCAATAACTGTGTTTTGATAGCACCAAAGAATTTACACTCAGAATTTACATACAGAATGTAACCTGTAATAACTGAGAATGGATTACCTATATTAACTATCTTTGCATGTTAGCCTGGGAAGTATTTGTGCAGTATTTGTAACAAATCATCTTACTACATCCAAACACAACATTTTAAAATGAACCCATGTTTCACATCAAATATGTGTCACAGGAAGCCGCTCTATCTTTAGAATCATGTTTTTTGTCTTTCTTGTATGAAACTGACAAAACGGTCTTGTTTCCTCTGACAGCCGATGTTCGTACCTGATCTGTTAGTGAACAACGTGAGCGAAAGGTTGTCTGATGCCAGACAATCTTTGGCTGATATATAGTGAATGACATTAAAGACAGGGGGCTTTGACAGACCCTGTGGGTGGTAGGAAGGAGGAATTAGGAAGGTTATATAACCTAAATGGCATACATTCAGCCGCTAAGAACACACATTAAAATCATCCACAAAACAGGAAGACACGCTCTGGAAGCCAGCAGTGGGGAAAAAGTTTTTCTCAATTCAAGAATAATATCGCTCAGAAAAAAGGGGAAAAAGGGGCTTGCAGGGCATTCAAATACAAAAAACACGCACAAGCTGATTCATACCCAACACAAATCCATCATCTAAAGAGAAATGTGGCACGCTATTCCATTTCATGCTCACAAGACTCCGCAAGGAAGACGTGCTTCCAGGAAGACAGCCATCATTAATTTCAGGTGATACACACGGACACAACCAGCCGAACAAGCAGCCAAGCGCACACAACTGTCGGGTCTGCCAATTGCATAGATCAAAACACAGTTGAAAGCGAGAAGTCAGAGTAGAATGTTTCACTATAACTGAATATTTCACAAAATAGGGGAGGGGGGAGCAAGGCTAATACCTGCCTGCTGCTTCGACACATCCACACGCAGGTGTGGCAACACTGATTTGTGGAGAAAACCAAACTGCAGGAGAGAATTAATTGGGTGTGTTGTATTTAACACCTCCCTTCAGTGATGCGTGTCATTGGGAAGAAATTAAAGAAGAAAAAGCAATAGACAGCAATCTCTGTATCACACAACGACTTAATCCACGCGTACAGAAATCATACCATTTCATTGCACCTCAAAAACTACAAACAAAACAACTTTAAAGACATCACTGACCCGTGAGAAACACATCATATGGTTGAGAAATCTATCTTTCAATTGGAATTGTCCATTAAATGAAGAATTATTCCTACTGTGGTTGGTGTAAGTATAAGCTGTCTCAGTGAGCCTGACAGATATGTTTCTCTGAGGTCAGTCAGGATAATGTCTTTCAGCAAATCGGAATGAAAACTTTTGCAATAACTGTGGTTTAATCTAGGTAAACCGTGGTGTGTAAACTCTGCGGTCAAAGGTGAAATCCTGGTCAGGAATGATCAATATGCAACCGTAGTTGTATAATGAACAGCAAAGTGGAACAAATGACACAGCTGTGTTTTTCTTTGTTCTTAAAGTCGTTGGCCTTAAAGACATGTGGTTTTCCCTGAATAATTCCAAATTTAAACATCTGATAACTGATATGGCAGCATAATCACTGTTGAAGCACCATTAATAACAGCTGTAATCAGGTTAGCCTTAGCAGCTCTTATCGTTCCATTTCTTATTCTTCAGAAAAACAGAAAGCTTAGTAAAAAGCTAGACACTAAAGGAGCTTTTCTCTGACACCAAACGTCAAGTTTTAACACAACATTTGAGTGACGAATTTTCATGATTTGTGATTACAGGATAAGCATTTTGAAAAAATCTATTGAAACACATAGCACTCACAAAGCACAATTTATAGCCGGTAAATTAGATTTTAGAGCTGAGAATAACTATGAAAGTGTATTTGCACTGAAATTTCCATGACCTTTAAAAACATTTAATTAATGATTTTCTCCAGGTCTAAAGATTATAAAATGTTGTCATATCCAGATTTCCCCTGACTGCGGGAACTCTGAAATATAAAATAATTATTCTAATCTCCAGGGGTGAGAACAAGTTAAATTTCAAATAGAGGTGTCAACATGACAACTGACAACGGTCTCAGGTTTTACCTATAAAGTGCTTGTATTAAACAATAATGTGTTTAGCAACATGCAAACTTTAGCAATTAGAATTATTGCTGTATTTATTTTACTTATATAACTTTTCTATGATTACTATTATACTGTTCTGCTTTGTTCTAACAAAAACAATTCATTACTAAACAACAAAAATTAGCTTAATTACCTCAGCTTAATTACCATTAGATGGCTATTCATTTGGAAATCATGCATCAGTTACTGTTATGGGACTATATCTGTGTTCATCTACACGGATGCTAATGTGCTAACAGCCAACAGAGGGAGAGTATGGGTGTGTACATCTGTCTGCCTATCCCATGCCGGAATCCCAAGCATGGCACTCCTGCCACCCATTTAGATTCCTATGTTCTAGTGCCCCGATGACTGTCGCCTACTCCACACCCCTGACCTCTGTTTCCCTGTTGGTCAGCGCCACCACAGATCCGAAAAGCCTCCCAGCATCTCCATGGTGACCAGCCCTGGCTGAACAGATGGCCTCAGTGTGCTGAGCGACAATTAAAGAGGGGAGAGTGCAGAAGAGAGTGAGAGAAAAGAGAGATGGAGAAAGTGGGTCAGGATCAAGGGGAAGTGTGGCCCGACTCTGTTGCACGTCCACAGTATAAACACACATTCTCCTGTGCGCATTATGTACATACTCATAAACACACTGAAGCGCAAGCCTGTGTCTACACACCACACACTCACGCATCACTTCCCCTTTACTCTCCAAGCTCTCCCTTCCCCAATGAAAACAAATGCCCTCTCTATTCCTCTCACATCACTGAGGCACCGCAGGAGCGCAGCACAAGGCTTTAAAGCTTAGAATCTTCCAGCAAAAAAGCAGTGAGCACTCATTCCCCTCAAAAATATAGAGAATCTATCGATAACATCCAAAGTCAGGCGCCCCAGTCAAGAGAATAATTCCAGAAAATCCCAGCCAATTGGATTAACCCTTTCCAGTTTGTCCCCTCCTCCTGCAGCTTAACTCCTCATGATTACTTCCACAAGAGCAGTGCTCTCGTACAGCCTCCACATTTATTCCTCTTCTAGTAACAGCAGGGTTAAAAACTCCCTCAACACCGTGGGCCTAATGTAATTGTCATCCGTGTTGTGATCCCAGTCAAGTTCCACTGGCCCAACACCACAAGTTTCATTCATTAATGCACTGCAGCACTAGCACAAGCTCAACCTGGGATGAAATAACAATAAATTAGTTAGTGTTAAAGTAGTTTAACAACAATACCACAATAAATCTGATTTTATGTCATTTAATTGAATTCATGAATAAATACAGATGGATCGCTTAAACATGTGGCAGAGATTAACTGTTTGTAAGGGAGCTTTAAAGGGAGCCTAAGCCCCAACATGACCCTAAAAGACGAACAAAAAACAAGGAAATAGATGGAAAAACAGTGAATGAAAAAGAGATTAATGTTGCAGAGGAAAATGAATGAACATTTTCTTCATCCAGCCAGCAGTCCCATGATGCTTGGAAACATGGCTGGGGCAAACTGGACGATCTAAGCATAAACTGAGGACAGGGCTTCATTAGGAGGTATAACGCTACCCTAGCGCACCCCCCACAGATCATGCATGTAAATCAGCCCCCCCTTCCTGGGAATTCAAGGAAAATGTTATCCTTGAATTGTGAAAGGAAATGTTGTTCTTTAAGTCATTTTGCAGCACACCTCAGGACTTGGCAGCACAGATGGGTCACCTTCAAAACCTTGGTGTTCTTCCAGTTAAAAAAACAGAATGCTGTATTGATGTATTGATTTCCTCCCTGTTATATTTTTATCATGAGATTTGTTTTGCCCCGTCCCATGTGCAGTTTCCTGGCTCTTAACAGAAAAAACAGACCAAAATAACAGTTTAAAAGAAGATCTATCAACAGCGGGTGCAGACAACAGCGGCAAGAAAGCAAATTAACGGATAATGGCAGCGCCAATTTTCTCCACAGCAAAAAGTTTTTGCCAGGAAAACTTTGCCTGTTACTCATCCTAACCTCCACTACAGCCTGCTGAGAGAGTAGGAGTGTAAGCCATGCTTGTGTAGGCATCATAGAGTGCTACATTGTCTCTGGTTATGGGCATGTTGTTGGGAGGTGGATTATTTAGCTTGTATGAGTAAATGCCCCTCCTTCTCACTAGTCAGATATAACTCTTGGCAAGGATTGCACAAGAAGGATTTGGCATCCTGCGTTAGCAGGCTCCACAGTTTTATGGCTTCCATACTGCCTGATACCACAGCTAAACCAGCCACTGTGTCTCAAGCAATGAGCCAGAGACTAACTTCCCATTCAGCTATCCTGGCACAGTGGCTCTGAGAAGGTTTGAAAGGAGGGGTAAGGGTGAATCTACTGTGAGAACAGGGTTAAAGGGTGCAGGGGGAGGGTGGTATTGTGTTTATGGTTTTACCCCAGGAGAAAAACAATACCTGGCAGCTCTCATCTAGAAGAGTCAAGCCACTAGTTAGGTTGATTCAAAGGTTGATCTGATATGTTATATTAACTGCTCTTTGCAGGACCTTAACTCATAACCAGCAACAGATCAATATATTGGCCAGGCTTATTAATAAGCCAATATTTTATCATTTAATATTAGTACCCAACTGGTCATTTAAAAATAAAAAAAACTTACATAAATAAAACCATATTGTTCAATAACTACATGCAACAATTTATTTTACCAGGCCACACCTTTAACCAGATAAACCTAGTCCTTTTTTGGCACATACTGGAACACAAACTTTCATTACCTGGATTACCAATGTTTAAACAAGCATCAGTCAAAGTGAATCTAACATTATGATGCAAAGTTACTTTTCCTTCACGCATTTTGGCATTTATCTACATCAAACACTCAACTTCCAATAAACTGATCCACGGGATCAGATTTCAAGGCTTTTAATTACAAATGCAAACTGGTCTGAGACCACTAGGGACATGCCACTATTATTGTGACAGAAAGGAACCACACCCTGTCACAGGTGGAACCCTGATGATTTAATCACAGGTGAGAGACGCCAGGTTTGTATAATGCATTCAGGGACAAAAGAGACGCCCATGGGCCAAGACTGAAAAGTGCCTGAAGCAGAATACAGTTGAGTGACTTGTGTTAGGACAATGATATGTGTTGCTGAACATGCCTGCAGTGTTCTGCATGAGTGTAGCCATCATAATGCCTGAATAAAATAGTTTACACTCATGTCTTTGCTTTCTATTTTTTAATCGCTCTCTCTCTCTCTTTCCATCACTTGTTTTTCTCACCTCCTGCCTATCCCTTTCCACCTGCAAGTCTACAACCTCTTCTTATTTTTTCTTTCCTTCCATCACACTCCTTTGAAACCTACTGTGCTGCCTTTGGGGACAGCAATATGAAGCATCACAGACACTTCAAACTTGAAGCTGTTCCATAAGGTGCAAAATGCATTGCAACACACACACACACTTAAAATAAATTTTTTTATAAAAATATATTATTATATATTTATTATAAAATATATACAAATGTTGTGTTTAATGTTCAAATGTATTAATAAAAATATTTCAAACCAGTTGTTTAAGCCACTTTAGGTTTGCTGACATAGAACTCAGTAGACAACAGGGAAGCTATATTTTGGTACATAGCCACACTGGCATCCTTTCTGAATCCTAGATATAATAATACAAAATGTGATGTGAACACACTACAAGGACGGCGGCCGTCACGTGGGTCCACTTAGGCTCATTTTTTCCCTCTCTAAATGAAACAGTGACACAGAGCTGTTCAGCTGTGCCTAAAACTTATGAATCAATATCAGACCACATTAGTTACTTTGGCATCAGAGCCTGGCAGGCCAGCACAGGATCAATGCCAAAACACAGCAGGCTATCTCTTGGTTTATCTTCTTCTTTCACTCTGCAACTCTCTTTCTATATCCCCACCTATCAGGACAATTTCAGCATGAATGAGAAGTTTACTAAGCATGCAATGCTAAAAGACAGCCTTCCAATATAAACACACCACGGCGGATCTTTGGTTAAAGAGATTTAAAAACCACACACTTATTCCCTCATCACCAAATTTAACATCTGAATCAGTGGCCGGTGAGGGATTCAGAATGGATGGAGGTAGGTGAGAAGGTATTGATCTCAGACGGCTCTATCTGAGTGCTTGTCTGAATCAGTACAGCGTCTCGGCAGTAGGCAGCAGGCCGCACTGGGAGTGGACGCACGCTGTCAGGCAGGATAGCTAAACCTGTGTTTGTGTTTCTAAAGCAGACCCCCTTCCCCCACCCCTCCCCTCTACAACTAAGCTGTTGCTTTGAAGCGCAGTCTGCACTAACGACAAGGCTGCAGCCTGGAATATAAAACAAGCAACTAGCATAACTCATTAAAAAGGGGAGCATTTCATCCAACAAAGCCCCCTTAGTCTCTGCTAATGCTTTCGCTGTCTGTTGCCACACAATTCACAAGTGGAAAAAGAGCTTGAATAGACATTACCAAAGCATTAATATCATAAATGTGCCTGCACATTACACTTTGTGCAGGGCAACAATGTGTCTGAGATGTTGCACATCCTATCACAGTATATCAACAGCAAGCTGAAAGCTGAAGTATTGGTTGTGCAAACTGTTTCAAACAAACACTTTCAAAGTAGATAGCCTTATATATTGCTGGCAATTTTGTTTGTTCACATAGGGATATACTGTTTCCATTCAGTGTAGACATGGTAGGTTGTTTAATGTTGCCGAGCAACACAACAACTTGGTACATTTATGAAAAAAATTTGGCTAATGTCCAGTCACAGGTGTGACTATTTTACAACAGTTTTGAATGTGGCTCATCAGTCAGTTATAATGTAACTCACACTTTGCATAAAGCGAGACTGTTCTTGGACTGATACCAAACGTAATCATTTGTTATGAATAATTCCTTTTTGTGTTTGGATACTCCATTAGATAAAAAAATCTAATGAGATTTAGCATTTATGTAAAGTACTTAATTGGCTGCATTACCAAAATTGTCATTTAAACAGTTTGGTAATATATGACAATTTGCAGTTAAAATTTTAGGATTACTGTGATATAAATTACTAATATCATGATAAAAGTGTTTAATTAAATACTCTGCTTTCAAAAAAACCTTTGTCCACCGACTACACACACAAACAAACACTAAAGAGGCGTGTGTGTGTATTTGAGAGAGAGAGAGAGAGAGACAGTCTGATCAGTTTCATTTCAAAGGCATATATGTGCTTTTGAGAGCCCAGAAATCGTCCAATCCACTCCCAGATCAGAGCTCTGATGAAGCACTCAACTTCCAGACTGACACTATTACCACCCCTGCTGGATGCAGAACCCTCGCTGCTTCTCTCACAGAGAGCCTATGGAGCAAAGACTGAAAAACACTCCAAAACCCTTACATAGACAGTAACAGCGATAATTTCACGTGTGCATATATTGTATATACTTTACTTCGATGAAAACATGCATATTTGTAATGGATTCCAATTTTTATGCTAATATAAATGTTCACAGTATTAAACTTGAGTACGTTTTAAATTCCAAATCTCAAACTGAAATCCAGTTCTTAAATTGTAATGTTTCAAACGCTGGACGGAACAGCGAGATGACAGAACAAAGAGTGAGGAGGGGGAAAACACTGCAATAATACAGTTGAGGTCTCTGTTCAGTGAGTGGAAATGCAAGCTTGGGAGGATGGGTGAGCTTAACTATTTAATCTCTAAATCGAGATGAAAATCGCTAAATCAGATTAATATCAAATCACAAGCACAAGCAAGACTGGCCCCCGTTTATTGATTTTCTTTAGTCTGCTGATTTGGCCGTTCGACTCGAAACAGAACAGGATTTCAGGGGTCTGAAGCAGAAAATTGCAGCTGTGCTTTGCAGATAAAACAAGAACTCCATTCGCCCTCCTCACGATGGCACAGCGGGACGGGATGGGACCAGGGACCTGGAAAACAGGTGCGTATAGCAGTGCTGCATGCAAATGCGCAGAGGCAGTCGCAGGTGCATGCAGACAAACACGTTCCACACAAAGACTTCACATGCTCTCTCATCCAGAAAATGCTGAGGATGAAAGCACTCAGCACAGGCTCCGTTCCAAAACCTAGTAAGCTGCCTCACTGTCTACTAGGCAGCTTCCTAACCCAGACAAAACCTCAAAAGTGTCTCATTTAGAACACTATACATGCGCAGGAATTCAAGCCACGTGAAACTCACAGGAGACTCCACTTATAATCAATTAGCATGTTGCTAAGCTAACAAAAGATATTCTAATACCTATAAAAATAAATAAATACTGGGTAATATTGTCATTTTTTTTATTATTTATAATGTAAATTATGAATTTCTTTTGGTTTAATCACAAACATTTTGTTTTTACTGAGGTGCAATGCAATATGGGATTGCTTTTTTTTCCAACAATGGATACAGTGTTGGGATACAGTTATAGGACCTGGCTTCTGTTTCAGGAAAGTGCATATGATGTCTTTAAATGCTTCATGTGCAACTAAGAGACAGTGTCACAGACAGGTCAACCTGACGCTAACAACCCATTCACATTAACACACTTCCCAGCCTTAACTAAAGACCCTGTGCAAACAAAGAGCAAGAGGAAGCATGCAAGTGTGCGCGCATGTGTGTTAATTTAGCACTTACTCAGATTTTAGTGTTATTTGTGCAGTCAGCTGTGCAGTGGAGAAATACTCCGCTCTGTCACATCCACTCCATTATTTAGATCAGGAGCTCTCACTCATGTTTAATTCACCATTGAGAGGCTACGCCACATCCAGACAGCAACACAGCACAAGCTCATGTGCCACAGGCTCAGAGCCCAATAACAGCTTCAATGTGAAGCAAATGCGACATTAAGTATTTAAAACACAAAAGGCAACTTCTTTTTAGGTCTTTAAACCTAATTTAATATATAACCAAAAACTATTGGGGAGAATTCTAAGTAGAAAATGTCAGAAGGGGAAATTCACAACCAATGCACTGTGGACACCAACAGCATTGTTTATTTGCACATCCTGCCTGCATTTCTCATTACATTCTCTAAAGGAATTATGCAAATCATGCACGACCAAAAAATTAGTGCTGAACGCAATTTGCACTTGGCAATTCCCTGATCTTTCATTCACAGTGCATGGTTTGGGAGGATGCAGTAGACTCCATACTTTACTGAGTGTACAGCATCACTTTACCTTGTATTATCTTTTATAATTTGATAAAAGTACACTTGTCAAACAACAGGCACCTGTATTAATGGCCATTCATAATCTCTTCTCTTTAAGTTGATCACCACTTAAAGAATTACTGCTGCCTTGATCACTAAAAACTGTGCACAAATTACTCATTTAAACAGTTCCATCATATGGCTGGCCCTTAAGTGTAATTTACTAGAAAATAGGCATGCCTGCTCTATAGAGAAAGACACTGTCTAGAACATGTATATAAATACATTTAAATATGAGTGATGCTATCTTTGCTATAAATCACAGGCAGCATTTGGTTAAACTGGATTGGGAAGAATAAATGTAGGTTTTACCACTGGTTAAAATGGTTGTTTGATTAATTCACCCACAGTAATACGAGACGGAAATGAAGTGCGTTGGCGTCAAAAATCCTATTGCATGAAATATATTTCAGATCTTCCAAAACCAGCAGCTCATATTCTTCTTTAACAGTCTGCCAACGTTGCTAGCAGTCATCCATCAGGGAAATTCACCATAGTAATATTATTTTGCTCACTTTCACCATTCTTCCTTAGCCCAGGGCAGCTTCCCATGTATCACCCCAGTATGGAATAAACCCAGCCACACCAGGGGAATTGGACGGAGCTCTCATCTGCATGCTAATGTGTAACCGTCCAGCCCAAACGTCTGTATAATCACTTTCACAGCAGAACTCCATCCGGAAAACGACCCCCACCAAATGCCAAGCCATGTGTCACTTTTTGACAGGTACAACTATCTGTTCCGAAAGACAGACAAGCAGACCCAAAAAAAAAACACTTTCCCAGCCTCCTTGTGACCTCCTGAGGCTAAGCAGCACTTATTAAGGTCTAACTGATGAGTTCTGCAGGTTTCTCACCCTTACAAGCTCTACAGTCCTTTGGGAGACACCTGCTTCTCATCAACATCCCTTTTATTGCCCTGCTGCATCTGGTTTTTGGTTTTGAAAAGATCCACCTTAATTAAGAACAAGTCTCTGACTGGCAATTTCAGCTCTGGAAAAATTGATGCAAATTCTAGTCCACATTAAACTGAGAGCTATTGAGGTGAATTTCATTGTGGGCAGGCCAGTTTCAAACATCTCCAAATAGCGATGAGCTAATCAAGAGAAGTGGTTTTTGGCCACAGTTAACATCGCAATCAAATGTTAAATCTTCAATATAATAAATATTATGAAACCGACAATAAGGGTGACTAATTGAAATAAATCCCATCTGTAGTGGATACCAGCACCTCCACAGCTAGTCATTCACATGCTAAGCACCAATAAGCAACAAGCCTGAAGGGGAAACATAACCAAGGGCGTCTGAAAGCAAAATTATTAGTATTTTATAAGTATGCATGCTGCCAAGTTATTACTTGGATTACATTTTAGAGCTAGACAAATTCACATTGTGAATAACTGCATTTCCGTGTTTGATGCTCATCCATCATTGGAAGTGTTTATTCCCCCAAAATGTTTAATCCAACTAAGATAAGGATTTGGAGTTAGGAAAATCGCTTTACTTTGCCTAGGAGGCAATGATCTTAATGGCTGAATATATAGGCCTATGCCAGCCACCCCGATTCTCAGAACACACAATAATGCATAGACAATTTAGAGCAATCAGACTGTAAATGACACAGCAGGAAAACTCCGGCTTGGTTCTGAGTAGATGGAATTCGGAAAGAGCTACCAAACCCCCAAACATTCCATGCCAGTCAGGGATACTATATATGCTTTTAAGCCTCAGGTGGTATGCCCACAGACCATCTGTTGATCGCTTGATGCATATAGTGCACAAAACTGCCAAGCATATTTCACAGTCTTGCGAGCTCTAATCTGCCTGGCTGGCTTTTCACAACTTTCAGACATATGAGAACACAGGTGCAAACAAAGTCTGGTAACTACTTTTGGGAAAGATTTAATCACTTGCTATGTCAGGTTTTGCCAGGCTAACGTCAATTAGCGTGGTACCATCTATAGCTGATAAACATGGCATTAAATAAACTGTGATTGCTCATTTAACATGTCAGTCAGAAGTGTTTTTGCCCAAAATTAAATAAACTAATCTGGATCAAACTTTACTCCGTCAAAAGTCTGACTATGCAAGACCAACAGTTACAACAAGCAACCAGACAAGCACAACCAACCAATATAGCAATATCATATTTTGACAAGTGTTTTGTGATTTTCAGCATTTGTCCAGGCAATATATTCTGTCCACTGAAGCGGACCGAATACACTGCTACTGTTTGGCACACGCAATTTCGTTTTGAGCAGTGCTGTGGACGGTTCCTGTTAATAGCTTTCCACATAGTTAATTTTAGGATTTGCTGGGCAGACCACACAGATCATTTCTGCTTGACGAGAAGGCGTAATCCCATCTTCTCCTGCTGCTCAACAACACCTTCTACCTGTAAATCACTCATAACTTTGTGCTTTACACTGCAATAATTAAAAGCTTTAATAGCCCACCTAAGCAATAAAAATTGCAATGGCTCTCTTCTGAGTGTCTACGCAAGTATAAAATCAAATAGAACAATAAATAAGTTGCAGAAATATGGTTAGATTCATTGTTTTGATTGTGTCCCTTTATTAACTGAGTTACTAAAAATATATTTAAATAACTTGCTTTGTTTGAATTTGTATTGTAGGATTGCTTTTCCTTTAATGGATACATGGGTTGTTGTCTTAAAATTTGGCCAAAAGAAGGTATCTTGGGAATCTCTGGAACAGCCCTTGCATTGGGAGTGTGAATAGGATGATTAAATTGTTACTTACTTACCAGCTTACCAGGTGTTGAAACAGAACCAGTGTTTTTTTTGACTGGCCTACAGCAAATAGACACACTTGATATTTTAGTAAAGAATTTTAGAAAGTTTGCATAACAACTTAAGCATGAAAAATCAAGGCTACTGGAAGAAATAACACAATTCTCTTATTATTTTAGAAAATTAAATAAATATATTAAGCAAACTGCCTATTTAATTATTTTGAAATGCAAGACAAAATCCCACTTCAATGAATGGGCATGTTGACAAATGAACTCGATAAAACAGAAACTGGCCTTTTAATGCACCACATTGTTAAACGCCTTCAAAGAAAGCCATTAAATGTGTTAAAAGGCTTCGGAGCACTGCAAGTTATTTTCCAAAATCAGATGCTTTGTCCATTAACCTTTTCCAGGCCATTTCTAAGCCCTAAGTCGCTTCTGTTCACACTTATTCTATATTTGATGCGAACTGAAATTTCTTTTAAGTGGAATGGGACTCATGTAAAAGTAACCTAATGTAAAAATAATGAAGCTTTTTACTGGCAAATAAGGTTTTTACACATCGGAGCATTTGGAAATACAATTGAGGAGTGGTAACCATCTGTCTGAATTCACTGAACAAGTGATAGCTTTACACCCCCAACAAAAACATTTGTTTGCCATTTAAATAATCTATTGTGGTGGTCAAAACAGCTTCTATATCACTTAAAGCTTCAAAGGGGAGTGACATTAATAGGCTCACCATTTGACCCAGAGGTGAATGACCAAATTCCTGTCTTTACACATAAAGCGTAAACCCATTTGACACAAAATGGGAGCTGAGTTTTTCCAGCGAACGACACATATTTTCCCCTCACAGAATTCTTTAGCACAGAATTTGTACTCCTGTGCACTTACGTGAAAGACCCTAGGCTAGCTGATATTGCTCATCACAGCAATTTTGAGAGCGTTGGCAAAACTCACAAATTAAAAATGCCACTCGAATATGGCTTTCACAGTCAATAGGATAATCAAAACAGGCAGGGGTGGGGGGTGGAGGGTATCACAAGATGTTCTTCTCGTCTTGATTGAACTACTTCAAACGAAATTCAAACATGATTCCTCCAGCCAGGAAACTAATCCTGATCTTTTACATGAACCAGAGGATCATCTCCACACAAATCAGGCAAAACTTTCTGATCAAAGCGCAGAACACACAAAATCAGGTGTCGTATACTTTAGAAAAGGGACTCGTGGGCACCGAGCCCAACCATGTGTCCATCTCATGACAAGCAAGTTACGAAAATTTAAAAATAAATATACAATTTAAAATAACCCTGTTTTTTTCAAGTTATTTAAAAGAAAAAAAACTTTAACAAAAAATGCCTTATTGGTTACTTTTATGTCACAATAATGTTTTAATAAACTGATTTATTTAGATCACATAATTAAAATCTATTCTAGAAAAAAATAGGAAAAAATCTCTGATTTTCATGTCGATTTAATAACATGAGAAGTGTGAACTGATTGACATGCAGAAACATGCAATTTGTAGCTGCATCAATCATCAAAAGAATTTTGATGGGAAAAAAATTATGCTGTGGCATATTTCATTTAAAAGCTTCATTTATAAAGCACCTTTGATTTAATAGTAATATCTGAAAGTGCTCTGCAAGTAAGTGGATATTTTGGGCCTTCGGCCATATTTCTACCCTGGATTAAACTGATTCCAACACACACAACAACCACACACAACAACCACACAATTTCCTGTGCATTTCATCTTAAAACATCCCTTTTAGTTGAACTGATGTTTGTGAAGGCTTACAAAATTAAATTACAGATCAGAGGCTTTTTGTGAAATATTCCTAAAACATGCACAAATGATAAATGCCTCTGAAGCTTTAAAAAGTCTTTCACTCCATTATAAAAGTAAAAAACAGGTGATCATTGTTGATTTGCCAAAAACTGGATAAGAAAGCGTCCATGTACCATCTGTTTCACCTCTCATAAGGATATCTGTAAATCACCTAATTGCTATCAAAAGAAACGGTACATTCCATTAATCTGCTTCTCCATCTATTCAGATTTGCCATGTTGAATGAAATTTAGCCAAGAATTCTCTTCATTGAGTAGATTTACCATCCCTTGTGTTTTTCTACAGAAAAGAGGAATTACAGCAAAGACATGCTGTATCACAGCCTTTAAAATCTGAACGCGTGTTTAAAATTCACTTCACACCGTACAAATGATGCCGTGCAGCAAGTTTCTGTGTTGTGAAAGAAAACCATTGAATTAAGGATCCCACTGAATAAATTTCCCTATAAAAGGACAAGCGAGTTCATAAAGCATCAATCAATTGATTGATCAGGCCTAGCTCTGAGCCATTTCAGACATTATTAATAGATCAACACACCCCAGGGATTCCTTGAGTCCCATCACAAACAACAGTGTGCAAATTGCCCTATTATTAGATTAGTTCAGCGGGTTCCAACTTGGCTTTCTCAGAGAAGACATTAAACGACAACCATTCAATCCATGGTTTTGAATAAGCTTATTTGGGCACTGATTCACTACAGGGAAACATTTTCTATGTAATTCATTAAGATCCTAGGCATTACTAGGCTTTACTGCACTGGTTTGCGATTTACATGCGGCTGCACATGTTTGAGACCAAAGAGGGAGGTTTGCAGTACTGTCTCCAACTTGCACATGTGCACATTGAGTTGATTTATCTTGAGTGATTGTCTTGCTTTATGAAGAGCAACAGTTATAAACAGATGTCTCTTAAGACCCTCACTCCAGCTGTTAATTGTAGAGGCAAGTGTCTAACAAACACTGTGGACAAAAGGGAGCGTTTTAGAAGGCCTGTGTGTAAATCATTTCATTTGAAAGGTGTCTTTAGTGTAGGAAGCTTGTAGACTGGGCTTGGTTGGGGTTTGTTTGCTTAGAAATCTTGTCTGAATGGACCTTTGTAGCATGACTATATGCGTTCCTATATAACCGCTCCGGGCCTTTTTTAAGCTTGGAATTGTATTTTTATGATTTAAGTCATAAATTATAGCCTGCACAAAAATGAATGGTTTCATGCATCTCATTAATGTCAAGGAGGTTAAATACTTTGCTCAGTTAAGAAACCAGTGATTGCTAATGTTCTAAAATGCAAGCAGATTAATTCTTTATGGAGTTATTTCTTACTCATGGGAATAACAGTGCAGAATGCTGACTCCATTAATACTGTATATGCTTAAAAAACAACACTTATGCCTGTAACTAATTTGTTTATGGTGGATTCTGTGGTTCTCAGCTGGTTTTGTTTCAGGACCAAGGTTTTATTTTAAACACCGACTTTTGACATCACACAGTACCAAATTAGTTTTGTTAAACAAAACCGAACAAAAATGTACTTGAAACAAACAATTAAAAAATGTTTCTTTTTCCACACATTTGGTCTTTCCAGAGAATGATAGTGTGACACGCAACCTGTCCGCACTGATGCAAGGTCAAATTTGGCTAACCTTTACCAAATGACAGATATGCTGAAATCTAAATGGACACAGGTTTTGACAGCTACATCATTCAATATGGAAAGCACTTTCCCTGCCCTGTTATTTTGCTATTTAAACTCTCTGTAATTATATGGTTAATTGCATTTTATCATTTGCATTTAGCATTGTTTTCTCCCTGCTCAGAACAGCCTTGAACCCCCCAGCTGAGAACCGCTGCAACACTAGACAGAAACTATTTAAACAAAAAGCTTTTACTGAAGCACGTGACACGAGGAAACAGGATCTGGAAGCAGCCTATCAGATTTGCAAACACACATTCAGACAAACATTTGGTCTCCGTATGATTCAAAGAAGGTTACTCTGTTTCTGGAATCATGCCAAAGGCAACATGTTTCAAGCAAAGTTATTTCCAAATGTACACAGTGCCACATATTATGAAGACAGTTATAAGAGCAAAGATAAAATGAATGAAATTTAGGCCAAAAAAATGATCTACTTAAACAGAACATTTATTGAAAGGTCCTGTCACCTCAAAGAGCGGAGGTATGCCACAACTCAAATATCTGCTCTTAAAGGTTTTAATTAAGCATGCAGGCTCAAAACTCACATCATTTAGGAGTAAAAAGAGACAATATAGCCAATAGGAACTGTTCAAGAGGGGAAGTGCACGGGTTATGACGTAGGCCTTTCACTCAGTTGACCCCACACAGCTGTTTTACTGGCTTAGATTTTTTCTACAAAGCCAGTGGGGGCAAAAGAGCACTCGGACCAGCCAATACATCAGACAGTTTGTTTACAACATTAGAGGTCAGCGGTACAGTATTGATTGGAAAATATACTCTCAAGAGCAGTTTAATAAAAGACACCTAATGCTGCGCCAATAGGTAGCACTGTCAGACTCTGGGAAAAGCACATGAATCGAATTGTCTTGCCGATAAAGAAACCGGATACCTCCTATGAGGAGTTTGATATCTCAATCAGGTTATGATGCCACTCACAATGTGATGCATCTGTTTCACAGGAAGAGAGGCTATGAAAAGCAGACAGGTAGATAACATGAATGGCAAATAGGGAAGTCGACCATTCAGATCTTCACAGAGAGGTCACACCCATATATCACTCATAGACAAAGCACTATCCTGCTTTAATCTCACAGCCAATAATCTATTAAGTCATTTAAACTATACACAAAAACACAACTTGTTCCTGGAACACTACAAACCTTCCTAAATAATCACATTAATTCATCATTAAAACACTGACATTCTGAGCCGTGGGAAAATCTTCTTTTTACATCTTAAAGGAATCGTTCTAATTGTTTGACGTTTAGTTACATAAGCTCGCCAACATGGTCATATTTAATACATTTATTCAGCTCTTTTAAATGTTATTTGTATACCTCTAACTAAAACACCCGACACGTTTTGGTTTATGTGAAAAAGCCTAAAAGCAACAGCAAAATAAAACGAATTAAAAACAACAAAGAAAACTGATAACTAAATATTTACAAGAAAATGCTCTTGACAACTATTTGACTCATTTTAGGCTCTCTGATGCGTATTATTAGAGCTCTCCATAAATGCCCAATAACCAGACTGAACAAATGTACAATCTAACGCAGCTTCACTATCGCCATCTGCCTGTATCTTATGTTTTCGTGCGTTCATTTTGCTGCCATTTATTTTAATTAAGGCAAACCTGAAGCATCGGGGGTTGTTTTAACTTAGTGCATATGTTACGCATTGTAATATGATGCATCTAGATTTGTTTAGACGTCTGACGATGCTTTGAAAAGACAGGCGCACATTTGACTGGCAAACACTTCTACGTACTGTTCAACTGAATTTAACTGAAACAACTGACTGGAACTCATGGACTTACCTGGAGCGTTCAAAACGACCAGCAGAAGTATCCAAAAAGTCGCCAACATTGCCATCGCACTTCACGCTTTGCGCCAAATATCCGATCTGATACCGTGATCTGCAAAGAACGAAACTGTAATTCATGCAACTTCAACAGTATCCACTTCAGTCCAGCCCTTCACGATAGGACAAATATCTATTCGCTTATATTCAACTGTTATTAAAACTGCACTTCATTCACCGCCTATAGTTGTTCCGTGGTTAAAACCAGTATATGCAGAGAAGAGTTTAGTATAGCCAGGTATCTAGATCACATCCACAGCCCGTATAATTGCGAACAGAT
The DNA here is from genome assembly GCA_036877545.1 of Yasuhikotakia modesta. Classification (NCBI taxonomy): domain Eukaryota; kingdom Metazoa; phylum Chordata; class Actinopteri; order Cypriniformes; family Botiidae; genus Yasuhikotakia; species Yasuhikotakia modesta. The sequence continues at coordinate 66,967 of JBAJNP010000502.1, forward strand.
GCTCATCGAGCGGTACGACTCACTATCTGATTCTGCAAATCGAAAAGTCGTGAGAAACCACTCGACAAAGAGGCTCACAACAGGAGAAGTTCAGATAATGGCAGTTTTCAGGTCAAGGGATCCCGCTATAAGAGACGCATCCCAAAGCTGCATCCAGTGCGTTGTTCAACCCTCTTCGGTTTGATGCCTCAATGACAAGTCCTAAGAAAAAGAGGCTTTATAGAAATGCCCTGAATGACTGAGCGATTAAAGCATCCGATCCGTTTGCTCCACAATACAAATGTTTAATAAGTCTCTTCTGTACTTTGTTTTGCGCGTTGAAAGTAACCAGAGTATGTCCCAGCGGTTCCGGTCTGCTCCCACAATTTTGGGGAGTCCGGGAATTGTCAGATTATTAGTACTATTATTTTGCCGGATTGTGTAGAGGTTGGAACGGATCTGAAATCCGCTCTTCTTTAACACCGCGCAAATATTATTATCTTTAGACGAAAAATACAGATTGATTCTCCAGTATGGCAACAATCCCAGTGTTTGGCTGACTTCAGGCAAACGCTGCCACACAACCTGAACTGTTTGTAGTGAAGCTGATACAAACGCTAGGAGAGATACGAATCGGGGTGACGTCAGACATAGGCGGGGCGTCCACTGTAGTGAACAGCTAGTAGGAGGACTGGTCGCCAACTCGCCATTGCGCAAAGTTAAGTCTGAGAGGAGGATTAAACGTGACTCGTGTGAAACCTATATGCTTATAAAGAGTGTTCACATCATAAACGCCGAGAATCGAGAATGATATTATTGTATGTGAGGTCAAATTTTAAGCAGAAAAACTTACTTCCAACCGTATACTTTACGTAGGAAGAAGAGAAACACTCAGCCAAACTTTAGGGATTTAAATTTGAGAAATTTGACTATTGAGTTTGAAGTCAGAACGTAGATGTATTTCACGACCATTTCTTAACAGCATGAAGAGTTCGTACTGTATAAATTGATTTCAGGTTGGACAGTAATTGAATACGAGGCGATGGAGGAGGTGGAAATAGTAAAACACTTCCCTCTGCTGGTCATCCTCACATGACTCGGTGATCCTTTGGGGAAACTAGGCAGGACGGTACGCTGCAGTTTTGGCGTTTATGGTTCCCTGATGTTTTCATTCGCAGCCTTTTGCGTCGTACTTGATAAACACAGTATTAAAAGTCCTTTTTAACTTGATAAAAATCATGTATTACCACGACCAAATATTTATAATATAAGTAGTTATTTTACTGTCTGTTTCACATTAGCTTGTTTACACCACTTGCCTCATTTTCACTGGTGCATGTTATATGTTGTCATACCAGACCAGTCCTACTGCCACATCATCACGTCAATCTTGAAATGAAGTCCTATTTTAAAAACTTTCCATGTGATGAATTGACCCAGATTCTTTTTAAAACTATGAATAAAGCATTGTGTCAGAATTGCACTCTGTGATGAATTTATATACACACAAAAGATTCAGTTTCCCATGCACAGAGTGGGAGTTTCTCTCAACAATTTACATATTAGAATGACTGATAACTTCATTCATCAAAACACTCATCCTGTAATGTTGACGGAACAACAGTGTTTGTTGTTTCTTTAAAGCACGATCTAGTTTGATGCATTTCGATGTTTTGACTCATGTTGAAGCACAAGGAACATGGGAAGTTGCAAAACAACCAGCATGCTTGACTTGTATTCTTTACTTACTACATAAATGACCTGGAAGAAATATAAAAGACTTCCATCTGTAGTGGTCTTCAAATGTGAGTGGTCCAATATCCCAAAGTACTAACTACTTACATTTGCAAAACATCAATCAAACAAATACATACAGTAACTTGTAAAGTTCACCCATGGCATGAGGCCAATCCTTTTTACCATTTGTTGCTACAATAAACAGTAACACATCTCTGCTCCAACTTTCTTTTCCACAAACACATTAATGTAGACACACACTAGTTTAGACATCCATTGTGGGGCTTCATTGAGTTGTATGTACACACATCTCTCGTGGGACATGCAAAAACATACAAAACATTGATTATTAAATGCACATGGATCCACATGGAATCTCCACAAGTTCCGCATGGAGAACCATTAATCACAGCTAAGGCACAAAGAAAGATTTGGAATGGGTTAAGGGTTTACTGAGTTATTTCAATATTGTGTGCATTGACATATCTACAATTCTTCAGCTTACAGAAGACACACCTCAGTGACTATAATTACAACCCATGGTCATGCTATTGGAAAAATCAGAACTTCTGGCTGATTTAATCATTACAAAGTAATTTCATAGGCTTTTATCCTAGACTTTGCTGCAGTTGGAACAGGGACTCAGCAACAAAAGGATCACACAAATGATCGTACATCAAATTTACACATATTAAGTTGTTATTTCTATTTAAAAGGTAATCAATGTTTAATACAACAAACAGCCAAGCAATCCAACAATCTAAATGAACCACAAAGATAATAATAAGAACTTTAATGAGTCGCTTTGTCTGTTTCAAGTGCAAAATGATGTTGGTGGATTTGGACTGTCAGCATCTTATTACAGAATAAAAGAATGTTTCCGCTGTGGGTGTCACTGATGAATCGATTTCTTTGGGACAGAGCTAAAAAGGACACATTTGTATGATATGTTTATTTTGTTTAACATCAATGTTTTGTAGATGCAAGATGTGATGCAGGCAGCATTTGAAACCTAATATGTACAGCTGAAAAGTACTTGAAATATATACAATTTGATGCTCAGGATCCCAAGGCCAAAGTCATGGACTCACATGGGTATCATTAAGTAAAACTCTGTTACCTCCTATATGTGGTGCATTTCAAACAATATTTAAAAAAAATAAGGATTTGTTCACAAAAATAGTAATTTATTCTTATATATCAGTTTCCCCATCTTATTCCTGACCTTAGACATACACAGGCTTTTACAGGGCAATACAAACATGCTTATTTTTTTTGTTTGTTTGTCTCTTTATCTATTTAATTGCTTAATGTAAAATTGTCAACCTGGACCGCTGTCAGGTCCAACATTTTCATGCTACGCCACCCTTTAGTAACAGCCTCTTCTTACAACCGGCATTGTGACAGGATCACAATATTATTTTCTTAAATGTACATACATATCCAGAAAAAATGTGTTTTATATGATATCTTTAACAATGGGTGCTATTTAAAACATGTGGACTATGCACTTTGTCTGCACTTTGCAAAATGTTTGTGCAAGAAAAAATACAGCATGGAAACTCCATCTCATTTACAGACTGAAAGACAGAGATAAATTACGTTTCAAAGTATTTAGAAAATGCAAGAAACTAAAAAAAAATCTTTACAACTACATGCAGGGCATGATAAGATTCAGTCATATGTGTCATTTGTTTTTCTGCTGGCTTTTTCATCATTATTCCACTGTCAGAATAATCAAATCTAACATTAGTCTTCCGCATTTTCAATTTCCTGCCCTCTGCGTAACCATTTAGCGGCTTATTTATGCTTTAACACAGAAGGTAGAACATGCATACAGATGACTTGCTCTGTTATTGCATGTCTGACGTTCACTTTGGTTTTCTTCAACAATTACCTGTGATCAGCGGGTTCCTAAACAAGCAACATCTTGAAAAACAGACTCCAGAACGCTGCTAGTCAAATCAAAACTTTGCAGTCAACTCTTACTAGATAGACTGATCTATTGAATCTTACCAGTAGGATATAACATTAATAAGAAAACAGGCTATTTATTAATTGTACCTCCCTGTATACAAGTACTCAGAAACCATATTTCTTCTATGAGTATTCTGAGCTGGTCTGAATATTTAGCCATGACTATAAGGCGAACTCAGCGCCATCTGCCAGCTCAGCTTCTTACCATCTGGGGTGCATTTGCCTCTCTGTCCGTGATATCACTTTACTGGGTGTTTATCAGCTCCAGCTCATGCAGATCCACACTATTGGGAATACACAGGGGGCATTTCATGTCACTGTTAGGTCAACTCTTACAAACTCCTGTGATTACAGGTGAGACAACAGATACTGAAGCGTTCACACCATCACACATTATTAGGTAAATATAAATATGTACATATAGGCTTTATATGAACATATGTACACAATTGTTTGGGGACCTTTTGGTTATGGGTAACCATAACTGACAAAAACATGTCACTTTCATATACACTGTAGTAAATAATAACAAAGACTTACATCCATATATCATATATGAGCAAAGAGAATTGTGTAATGACTCTGCATATACAGGCCATGTTTACATTTGGTATTACCAGCTGTTTAAGATACGTATTGGGCTTTCCAGTTTCTCATTAAATTAAACTGCTTGTGTTTGGATTTCCTGAAACAGATGTAAATTCCAGGTGTGAATAAGATCACTCCTGTTCATAAATAAAGTGAGAAACTGATCTAGATAAATCTAATCAGAATTCAGATTACAATTTATAACTGCCAGAGGAAGGTGCTCATAAACTGTAATTATAAAAGTATATATGAAATAAGAATTGAGAAATAATTCCTAAAATTAAAATAATAATGTTAATAACTGCTAGAGAAAAAAAAGATTAAAAAATGCTACTTAGTTACTAAAAGACAAGTTAGTTACTAGAGATCTGATTTAGAACAAACAAGATAACCTTGTTTGTTAGCCATAACCTATAAATAAAATGAAAGCATAACCAATATGAAAACAAAAAACATAAATTAAACTATATGATTATCGTTTTCAAGATTGTTATTGTCATGTGTGAGTACTTGGGTGCTAGTGCCTATCCCAGCTTCCAATTCAAAATCCTGTTTGCCACTTAAAGTTAATTCAGAATGGCACACAAACCCGAAAACTGTGCACACACTCAAAGCTGTATGCAAATATATATTGGATACAAGGTCTGGCAGATGCTGTGTGTTTGGTTTAGATTTATATTATGCTTTTTCCAAAATCAGTCCATCCAATTAATTAATTTTGGATTTGTTCTTACAAAGCCCAATCTGTCTTTACAGCTTACAAATCTAAATGCATGAACATGAATACAAATGCAGATCAAATCTGGCATGATTGACTCAGAGCCAGTGTTTATATGAAGCAACTTCACTTCAACATAAGATTACAATGGTCAAACCCCAGAATGACCAATTTATAATTCAACTTTGACTTTCCCTTTGGGCCAAAACTCTTTTTATTATTTAAAAGATGCATCATTAAAATCCTTTGTGAGGTTAAAACTGCCTTTTCATTTCCATTAATTACTTTCTTTTTATATTTCATATTTTATTTATTATCTGGACTTTGATCTATTACCCAGCCTGGCTCCAACTCTTAGATATAGGACACTTAAGTTTGGTAAGGTTTTCAAAGTCACTATAAAATGAAAATATACCATTATTTTTTTTATGGGATATTGCAGTGTTAATTATAAATTATGAATCTGTGCATTTCATTTTTTTATTCTTGTGCCCTCACAATCTTTAATGAAAATCTGAAAATGTATTTCCCCTGGAACACAGACCTTTTCTAATGATGTCAGTCTGACACCATTAGACCCCCTTCAACAGTCAGTCTTCTGCAAGCAACTACAACTACTCTTCTATAGCCAATAAATTCCCATGAAAAAGTTTTCCATTTACTTGCAGCTTCTGATTCACACAGACTATAGGTTTATCTTAAGGTATGTGTAAGATAAATGCTCTAGACTTTTTTGTATAACAAAAAAGTATACAGGAACTATACCCCTAATGGTCCAACACTTTCAGGCACATGCAGGTTTTATGTAATTCTTCAAAACATTTTAGATCTGTTATGATGTGCAGGAGATGAAGGAAGTCTTTACTTGAAGAAGAAGCAACACAGAGCTAAAATTTAAGCTTAATATTTAAACAAATATAACACAAGAAAGAACAGGACAACTTGGCAGAAAAACAGCAGAAAGAGGCTTTACCTGACAACTGAATGGCCTTGTTTACATCTGGTATTAACATTCGTCTCGGGTGATCCAATCACAAGTGGTCAGGCGAGACAGGTTGTGTTTACACCAGGAATTAACATGCATCTCAAATGTGTCTCCTGTGACCACTTTTGATCAGGTTGCGAGCAGAGGGTCTCTGATCTCATGACAGCATATGTTACTTGCTACGTGTTGCAATATTATTGCAAGTTGTTAAAGCAAATAAAAAATAAAGCATTTCTCCCATATATTCCTGAATTTTAGTGTGATGTTTCAGGCTAAATTCTCAGAGACTTCAACAGAATACTTGTATAATTTGGTGATAACTTTGTGTTCATGCAGAGCACATGCACAATATTTTCTGTATGTAAACAATATATATATATGACCTGTTTTTTCTGACTGGGTGGTTAATTAAATGAAAAGGTGTTTATTTTAATTTAACTGCACAATTGACAAATGAGAATGCATATTGGATAACATTATAGCATAACGTTATCCAGGACGCATTTGTGTTCACACTACAAATGCAAGGTGATGAATAGCATTTCTGAACGCGATTTAAATTTAGATACACTTTGATTAGATCACAAGGTGTAAATGGGGTAACAAGGCAGCACAATGCCGTGAAACCCTATAACATTGACCATATTACACTCTGATTCGCACTAAGCACACTGGAATGGACATGATATACAGCCAGAAAGAGAGCCAGCCAGAAAATACAATAGTATTAGTAAATAGTATAGTAATATTGTACATTTCTTTGTGTCTATAGAGTCTATAAAGAGTATGAACTTGTCATCCTCTGTCCCATCAATGTCCTCTAAATAGTGATTATATTTGTGTTGTTCATACAAATACTTTGTATGTACAATGTGAAAAGCCATTTGAATTACAAATACCTCAGAACACGTCTACTGAATCTATATTCTTGTTTTAAACGTAGGTTTAAAAAAAACTAAAACACACTAATCAAAAAGGCTTATTTGCTTTAAAAATTTGAGCTAAACATAAGTAATTTAGTAATGTGGCAGTGTTAGTTCTAGAGAGACATAAATCACCTCATATGGTGAATTATTGAACATGGCTGAACATGATTTGACAAACCATTAAAAAACCAGCTGTGATGAAGCCAATAATGAGTCACATACAAAAATTAATTGTACAAGGTATTTGTACAAGAATTATTTGGTACTTCCTATATTGTTAAAATGTTCCTATGTCAGACACCACGTTGAAAATAAGGCACTTAAACCACAATATATGCTTAAAAATAGAAAATAAATAAATGGGAAAATCAATACGTTTGTAACATTGACTATATTAACCTTTTTAGTAGTGGTCTCTAAATTAAAAATTCTAATTACATTTATGCATTGGGCAGGGGTTTTTATCCAAAGTGACTTACAGCCCATTCAAATGATACATTTCATTAGTTTGTGTGTTTGCCCTGCTAATACAATGCTTCACTTCAGGAACAGGTCCCCACTGTATATTCACAGTCTTTGTGTGGTTAAATACCTACAGCAGCAGCAAAATATCTTTCAGTAATACATATTTGTTTGCTTGTAATGAATGCAATAAAGTAATGATTTTCTTAGCACTGAGGTCATCTCAACCTCTATCTAACATCTGACAATAATTCAAACCAGTTAACCGCACGCAACGCTCGACAGTGCCCACGCATTACCCTCACATATATTTTTCCTGTCGTGTTGGAGAGCCTGTCCTATCTGAACAGCTTACGCTAATGCTGTTCACAAACAGCATTACAGTCTTCCATTTATTGCTCCAAAATTTATTACTTCCGTGTGACCTCGCCGGTCCATTAAAGCAAGCAATATCAACGATGAATACATTGATAATCTGTTGAGAGAACTGCTGAGGAAAAACCTCCATCTGAACTGCCACCACCATGTCGCTGCTGATTATCAAGATACAGCCATGTATTACGTGGGATTTTGCGCAAAGCTCAGATTAAGGAAGACTGGTGTATTAATGCTTGGAAGTTCCCTGGAGGTGCGTGTTATGTTAACACTAATCACAGTTGTTGACGCGGATGTTTGGGGGAATAACACTTGCTGATAGCATGAAATGATGCACAGATACTGCGATAACGTGTCTGCATTGCTTTGAAAAGGCTTGGTATCAGCGTCTTAGTGCAGTGGAATTATTTAGCAACTGGGGCTGTCAATTTACATGATGTGCCAAATAATTTAACCAACTAATCACAATTAAATCGAATATAATTAACAAAATCCCCTAAACGCCCAACACTGTAAAACATGTTTGGTAAGGTAACCTAAAAAACTGCTTCATATGCTATAACTGAGTTTAAAATAAAGTAAGTCAAAAATGTAATTTAATAAAATAAAATTAACCTGTTTACACAATAATATTTAATGTAATATAAGTGTTAGATCAGGTACAACTACTTCTTAATTCTTGAAATAATGTGTCAAATCGCAAGAAACAATTAAAAACAGTAATAAAGGAAACACAAAATATCTTTAAGTATGTTTACAATGTCCCATAAATCTATGATGATATTTAAGTTATTGATTGGAGGACATGATTTACAAAAAATGATAGACTGCATCAATTCCAGCTTTGGATCCATGTAGCTTCATGTATTGATCAGGCAGGATCACTATTGTATGTATGCATCACGACTTTCTAAAAACTGCATCCCTGCAGTCAATAACATTGGGTCTATAAGACAGTTAACATGATTTCTTACAGTTTAATCATTATACTTGTGAGTAATAGTTGTTGTAATAATGCATTTAAGAAAATATTTTTCTGGACAGTATCATAGACCCGTATGTTATTGTCATATTGTTAATTGACTGGCTGAGGAGAACTAATACACATCTGTGAAGCTGCTCTAAAACAACATATATATTGCATGAAAACATGCCATTGACTTTGAAACATGACAAAGACTGAAACATGACAGGAATGTTTTGATCTACCGAGAGGAAAATTGTTTTGCTCCAAGGTTGCATTTTTCCAGCTCAGGGGATTTGATGGAGATTTGTGTTTAATTTAAATATCATCTTTGTCTTAGATGTTTCTCCTAAAATTGCTCAGGGGGAAAATGTAATCAAATAAGACTATTGTTAAAGTATATCAGGAGTATGAAGCTGTAAACGTTATTGTAGATTATAACTAAAATAAACTGGTTTGGGTAAATTTGATGAAAATGCTCAGACATCTTTAATAATATTTACATTTGAGTACAGGCTTGGAAAATCAAAACTCACTTTGTGACATCTAAACTTGTAATGGAAACTTTTGTGAGATCTTTTCCTCAGTTTTCTGAAACAGAGAACACTTAAGCAAATATTTCTATTTGCTCTCCATTTATTCTCATTGTGGTCTAGGAGAAATTATTGAGATAGTAAAGAGATCTCTTATCTTTGAACATACAAAACCTTTGCTAGTAAAAGCTAGTGTACTTTGTGTATTTTGTATTGTAAGATATATAGCCAATCCCTAATAACAAGTGATAATTTAACAAATCCCTAATAACAAGTGAAAAAGTGAGATATATTATATAATATATTTTATATATTGTGAACAGATTCTTCACGCACACCGGTGCGACCAGGGCATGAGAGCGAGCCAGCAGAGGGGGGCCTCAATATAAATTATAAACTTCAGCTGTGATTATTGGAATCACTTTAGTGTTGACACTGCAGCAAAGGCTATCAGTCATTTACATCACAAAGGCTCTCTAAAGATCAATGACAGGTGTCTGTGAGTGGAAGGGATGGTGACAGTGAAGTGACATGCCCACATTATTCTAACTGATACTCTTCTCCCTGCTGGAAGCTCTTGCCTAATAGAGGAACAAAAGCAGGAGATAAAAGCGACACATAAATCACATCGGCTCTCTCAAACCACTGCATTGTCCTTAGGAACGTGGTTGGAACTGAAACAGATTACCACTATCAAAACCTGTGATGAAAACAATTAACACCTCAGGCTTCTGACAGACACATCTCTGTGCAGTTAGGTAATGAATTTACCTCACTGCCATCCAGCTCTCGATTTGTGACATAGCTGTTATATCAAGCACTGCCTGCCAGCAAATTCAAACTGTGCTGCTAAATAGTTTTTAGATTGGCTCACTGGTTTGCAAGAAAACTATTTTCTTGAAGTCAATTATTATTATTATTATTATTAGTTTTGATCCGGTAATTTACCGCAAACTATTTCTACTTATAAATGGCTTTGACAGATTATAGGTTTGAAACATTGAACCAAATAACCTCCCAAATGTAATTAAGTACAGAGTGGCTCACATTGCCTTCACAAACAGAGCGAATGAGCAAACAGGACAGACACGGACCCCAGACGGACCACTCTGCACTCTTACTCACTGCTAGGAAACATGTAACACTCACTCTGTGACTTTCTCTCTCCATTTTCACCAGGTCTGTTGAACTGTCATTGAACTTGGAGTCTGTCTATTTGCTCACCGCAGATGCAATTTGGCTCCGTGCACTTTCATGCCAAGACCACATACTCTGTGACATCTAATAGGCTTCTCCTGAGGTTAGAAACAGCAGAGAGAGAGTGTGAGGGCGGTATACTTCAAAGACATTCCTGCAACTCTGCTAGCTAGCCGTAAATAAATGTTGTTCAGATGACTGGTTCCAACTCAATCAAACCTGTCCTAAACTACAGCTTAAGCTGACAAGCATTAATGATTTTTTAAGAAAATGCAGTTTTATTATATTTTTTGATAAAATGTTGCTGTATTTGTAAATTACTTTAGTAGTCTTAGCAAGTTATTGACTTACCAGAAACATACTAGCTTGTATAGCTAAATATAATATTAAAATGCTACAAAACAATGTGCAGCTTTATATCAATGTAAAGCAAAATGATGAGCTTACAAAAATCAAAATTAACTTAAAATAGTTACCTTATTTTAATTTAGTTTGGTGACTAAGATGAGCAAGCCAACCACTGTCCCAGAACAGTGATGTGATGACACTCAACATTCATTCAGCTCTACTGTTACTGTGTTTAAATGTTGTGACTGTGTTTGAGCAGTGAAACAGGATGAGAGTATGATAAGGTGACCATCTAACAATCATGCTAATCAAGACAACAACACATAATAAAATTATGTGGAAGTTTTTTAATAATATTCCTGGAATGATATAGGATTGTGATTACCAATCTAACATTTGCTAATGGTTTAGTTTAAAGATAAAAGATAAATATGTTTCTATTAAGCAACTATATAACTATATGTGTACTATATAGACTAATATGAGGATAAAAACATTAACTTCACAGCTATTGATTTGCATTGGAATGATAGACTGGAGCTGATACAAAGATAACATATCAGTGACCTTCCAGTTCAAGACAGTATAAACACAGTCATGCATCTGTGAAATCAGCTCCTGTCTGCAAGGAAAACAGTTTGTACTTATTTACCTTCCTGGGGCAGATGAATCACAAATCCAACAATTTAATATGAATATTAAGTAATTAAAATCAAGCAAGAAATCCTTATGCAACAAAAGCCTGACTGAATAGAGTCTGGGCTTTGTCATCGAAGCCTACTATTGGTCCTACTTTAGGTCCAAAAAGAAAGTGGATCAAATAATCTATTTGATATAAAAGAACAACATGTAGTATTATCTCCCACAATGCTTTGCACCACGTGGGCTTCATCGTTCCAATCTTTGTGACACTTGAGCTTTGTATGGTGTTTCATTTTACAGCAAAAGCTCTATGCTAATTCCTAACATCACAGCAGTTGAAACACTGGCCTGCAATCAATGTTTGCACAAAGTGCTCTAATGCATAGTTCAACTCTGTGGTGTCTTTTTTGTAATTTTGGTTTCCTTTTGTTCTCCTTCCCTGTGTCTCTCAGAAAGCTTTTACGCTGAGAGATGAAGCACTCATACAGGCAGAAGAGAATAGCTCTGGACGTGTGTCCTATCTGTAAATCTTTAATTTGACACTGAAGCTTTGAAGGTCCCACTGTGAGGAATATGTAGGTTGTAGAGTAACTAGCCATGTCTGGGTGGCCAGCAACACATGGGTTCTCCAATTTTTATGTGTGTGTGTGCGTGTGTGTGTGTGTGTGTTTGAAGAGGAAGATAGCAGGAGTGATGGTCTTTTGATACACTACATAACCTTTCAAGTGAGTGAAAGAAGTGAGGTGATATAGAAACAGGTCTTTTCAGCTTCCCCAGCACTGTTTGTTTTGTTACTGTTTGTCATTGTTTTGTTGCTTTGGTTGTTTGTATGAACAGTATTGTTAATAGCAAATACACTGTGATCACAACAGTTACTGTCCACTTTGGAAACAATATTCCAGAAGTATTCTAAAGTTTAACTTGTTCCATAAAGTATAGGTCTGGTTCTTTTAACTTTTTTGTATTCTTTTGTAAATAAACAAATATAGTTTAGTATAGTATAGTCTTGCATGGTCTGTGATTTAACTGTATGGTTAAACCCCACAGCATCCTATTTTAAGGTTAGAAATGTTGCTAGCTAACATTAGCTAATTCTCAAGGTAGCTTATGCTTAATGCTATAGTTCGAATTCTTAGAATTATAGATAGGAATTTTTACCACTAAACTCATCTATAGGAATGAGTGTCTAAAACAGATTAAAAAATAGAAGATGAACAAAGTACACTTGAGAAGATGTCTTCTAACACTCACTGCCTTGAGGGTTAGACGTGGTGGATGAAGATAAATGAATATAACACCTCTATACTGTCAGGCCGAGATTTTGCTGCATTTGTTTAAGTCAATTGATTGGCAACATTTTAATAATGACAAACGGCACACAGGGACTGTTCTGTAGACTGGCAATCAGTAAAGGAATCATTTATCTAGAAATGTGAATTTAAGGGAAGTTTTTGTGCAACTGTAGTTTTTCTGCTATTTGTGATTTAAACATTTAAAGTCACTTTAAGCCATGTCAGGTTAACAGCTTCTTTAGCCTAAATTTTAAATCACGCTAAAAGTTGTTTTCAGAGTGGTCCAGCTAATGTGCATGGTTTTTTTAGCATGAAAACTGCAAATGCCTTTCTATGCATAAAGTACATAGGAGTTGACCAATAGTGAGCATTTAACAAATAAATGTACTTTAAACACAACCACTAAAATGTAAATAGGAAAAGCATATGGACAAACATCAGCAATTTTAGCTAGCACTCTCCAACAGAGAAAGAAATTATATGAATTTCAAAAAGATCTTCAAGGCAACTTAACAAGGGTATGTCACAAAGCAGCAGTGCCACTGGAATATAATTACATAAAAGTTCAGAGCTTAACTTAGCTAATCTGAACAAGCACTTTGTTCACCTCAGAAACCCTGGCTTCCGGTGTCTGTTTCCACTGATAAGAGCGACTGGAATCCCATCAGATTCCATGCAAAGATGAACTATAACACTTGTGAAAATCTCAGTCAACAGTTTTCAATTTCTGATTTCATGGTGAATGTACATGCGTCGTATGTAAGTTCCTAATGTTGCTTTCTGAGGTTTCAGCAGCCTGTGGCGCTCACAGTTACTTTGAACAAAAGCTTCTGAGCATGGCGGGAGGTTATCGCTTCTCAACCCCGGCTTTAAAAACTTTTGTAGTTATTTAGGAATGAGATATTTCTCCCAGACCACAACAGCTGTATTTGAATGTTAACGCAACAAGTAAAGCAGGGAGCAAATATATAAATAACAGAACATACATCTGCTTTTGTAGATAAGGCAACCATTGCATGACATTGATTAAGGTCTGCCTCTTCTCTGTATTGTGAATTTGCTGATTTAACCACTACAGATACAGAAGTTTCATGATATCTCCCGGCATGACCGTTTGTTGTCCTCTGTATGAGATGAAGCGAATTCAACAGTTCAGTTATCTATTTCTGGAGATTTCACAGTCAAAGTTATCTGTTTGGAATTCAGATAACCAAAAAACTTTTGGATAGAGAGGTACAGAAGGTCAGCAGAGCAGGCCGCTGTGTGTGTGTGTGTCTAAATATGTATTTTGCTTATATTTTTATGTAAATATATGTATATGAAACAACAGGATGTATGAATATGTTACACAAAGAGATGCTTTAATGGAATAGATTGCACAAGATATATTTACCTTATGGTATTTAGGTCCATATTATTGTTTTCTGTGACATACAGCACAAGATTCAGCAGAATACCATATTAAGATTAAGAATATGTTCATGCTTCATATTCTATGCGCTTTTAATTTATCTAGTATAAACCAGCATCCACTGTCTTTATTTGAATAATACATTCTGACATTTTGCTTAACATCTTCTGTTTTAAGAAAAATAAGAATCAATATGTTTCAGATGAAGGTGAGTAAATGATTCTAAAATGAAAATTTTAAGTTAACATCGTAATATTGTGATGTGTAATATGTAATATTTAATGTTTCTATATAAAAAGATGTAATATTTCAACAGAAAAATATTACGCTTTCTAAAAGTTCGGACATATTAACATTTAAATGAAACCTATCTTTTATGGCACACTAAATGTTTTCACAGTTGTTTGTGAATTTTGTTGTCTGTATTTTATTCTGTGGTTATATGAAACAGCAACCATATATTGACATTTAACAGCTGAGTAAAACAAATATGCATAAAATGTCATCTTTCACTGCTTAAACTATATAGAACTACTGCCCTGTGACAGGTTAATTCTTTCCCTTTCCCTTCAGTTTATCATTTGATATTTTTAGACAATACTAGTTGTCTTTCATTATTAGTACAAAGGAAAAATCCACAACATACAATTTCAACTTCAGCTTCTCTTGATCTCGGCAGTTGGCATGGTAGCAGCTACAGTAAGTGTCTATTGTTCTCAGGGTGAAGGTAACAGTGACCTCACTGGCTGTCAGAAGAGGCAACATTTTGATGCTCTTTACTTCAGAAGAGGAGAGAGAGAAACAAGAAAAATAGAAATCTTGGCTCTATCAGACAAGCTTTCAAAAGCCATTTCAGGCGAGAACATTGTCATTTTTGTAGAGCGGGGCTCAATAAACACTGGCAGGTGCTTGCTGGCATGGGCGAAGAGTTAATCATAGCCAAACACTACCTGGATGAATGCTGTCAATATAGGCGACTGTGATGGAAATATGTGATTGTGGCAGGCATTTTAACTGTTTATGAAAGTTCCATGAAAATATGACTTTAAAATAGACTAAAATAGGTTTTTAAATAGGCTGTGCATGTGTTCGTATGGCTGTGGGTCTATTCTATAAATCTATTTACTTTATAAGTGTCCTTATATGGTTAGTCAAAAAGTTTTTTAAAAAAATTTGTTGTATATGAACTTTTCCCCAATTTTACATGCTATGTCTGAGCCTTGATTATACATTTTATTATTACTTTACTTTAAAGCATTATATGTACATGTACAAGTGAAATGACAATCATTGTGTTGCTCCTCACATATTGTTAAAAAAATCAACCATTGCACTTCAGTTTGTGGCTTTGAAATGTACATATAAATATATTTTTAGATATTATCAGAAGGAGATTTGGTCTTTTATCTCGAAATATCAAAGAAAATTCCCATTCCCAAAGAAGATTCCCAACTCCTTTAATATTCCCCATATATGATTGTTATATGTGCTGTTTTACTGCATGATACAGTCCAAATTGGGTAATGTGCAATCATAAGGATCCGTTTTTGCTTGATCTAACCTTTAAAATTATTTCCACTAGTGTAACCTAATGCAGTCAGGTAAGTTGAGTCATATTAAATAATATTTTTGACTTGAATAAAAGGAGCTAATTTAGACGTTAGCGCCTGAAACATATTTTATTGGACATTTTTTACAGAATAATACCAGACTCTGCATAAAGCAGGTTTAACCTCAGAAGCAGACCTCTAATCAGACTACCTTGCTCCCAGGGCAACCGCTTTCTGAAGAGAAGCACAGGAACAGGCTCTGATAATAACACTTACATTTGAAAGAAAAGGAAAAGAGGATGGTGGTTTTTCTCAATCCGCTTAAAGGAAAAAGTAAAGCTCATTTTCCTTATCTGGGCTCAGAAAGGCACAGAATCGATACCATGCATATTTTTTGCTATATCCAGACTTTATTCAACATTCATTTTAAATGTAATAAATTTAGCAGTTATAGAGCACAAATTCAGTTCAGCCATTTCACTGGTTCCATATGAAAGTAAGTGGACTGTTTCAATATTGCCTTGCAATATTTGCCTCTTTATCTATTTCCCTATCCATATGCAAGAGAGCTGCCATTTAATTACACAGATGGTTGATACTGGCCCATCTCTGGGCAGTTTCTTGATTCAGAGTGCTGATGTTTCCAGTGCTGGCAGTGGATTTGGGACTCGCTGGATCTTTAGACCAACATGCACCATTAGCCCAGTTCTCTGTGCTGGTTAAAGAGGCAAATGTGGAAGACTAGGGCTAATGCATATCTCAATAACTTTAAGGTTTTGAGCCAAAAATGAAATAGCATGAATTCCTTTTCTAATCTTTTCTTTTTCTTGCTTTACCTCTAAACCAGTGGTTCTCAACGTTTTGAGTTCAGGGGCCACACTTTAGTTAAGAACAAAATAATTTTGTTATAACAATAGGCACTAAGAGATATCTTGATTTTTATGAGTTTCAGTTTCTTTAATGCTTGGTTTGTCTAAATTTAATTTTTTTGTCTAGTTTTTAAATCTTTAGGCCACATTGAAGTTTGTTGCAGCCTCCTAGGGGAGACCCATGATCTAAAACATCTTTTTAACTTAATACTAATATCATCATAATGTGATCACACAATACACTATAAAACCACACTGAGAAACATTAAGGCAAGTGTCAATTACATCAATGGCTCTCAGTGGGTGGGTCTTCTTGCAAACAAGATTGAAATAAACACAATGCGCACCATATAATCGTGCATTTAGGATAGCACCGTATCAGAGGGAGGATAGACTTTGATGTTTTATCAGCATCAAAGCTTATTAATCCAGTCCTGCCAACACGGGTATGTTGTATAACATGCCCTCATTCTCAACAGCTACATGTACACCTATACAAACTGTAAGTAAATAGCACCAAGGCTAACAAATATGACATTTTGTATTGTGTTTGGTTACCAATTAATCTTTAATGTAACATTTAATGTCATTTTATACAGTATAAATAATGAATTGCAATTTTGTAATTACAAAAAACACCACTGCACAAAATATTACTGATTCTAAATACAAAAAAATAGTGAGAGATTTTGTTTGTATTTTGAGATAATCCTTTATATTGGAAAAGTGTTTTGCTTTTAAATTGTGTCAGGCACGTTCCAATGGCTTACAGAAAAACTCCCACCTGAAAAAATATTCACTGAAGTTCTTCTGGGAATCCCATGCACTTCGAAAAGCGAACTAATTTCATTCAGATATGACCTTGTGGTTTAATTAAATATATGTCAACAGAAGAGAAATATGCCTGATCTGCGTATTCAAATTAAACAACAACAGGAATTCTTGAGGGCCTATAGAGTTGTCAGCTTGTGGAATAAGGTGAGCAAGCAATGTCACGTAAATTTATAGCATTCATGCTAACTCAAACCGTTTCCAAACAACCCAACAAAATGTTCACTCCGTTAGGCAAAGTAGTGAGAAGAGGAATATTCAATACAGTTCCATTGATCCAGTGTTATAGCTTTCTTCAGTAATGAAATCAGAATTGCGCAGTTACATGAGATTGCAGAAAGTGGTTCCAATGAGCTTTAGATCAGGTTCTGATCACACCATTAGTGTCAATTTTCTGTACTCATTACAGCGTAGAACCAGTATAATGGCTGCTCTTATGATGCTGCTTATGTCCACCTTTTTTTGGCTGCAATTCAACAAAACCATAAACACAGTTGCAGGGAATCAGCGACTAGTTCCAGTAGTTTCATAAGGTACAAACGTTACTGTTTACTGTAATAAAGGTACAAACGTTACTGTAAGTCGTAAAAAATAAATCATACAGCAGAACAACACAGCCTCTGCATTCCCTAAAAAACAAACAAATACACCAGAAGCCAATAATATGCCAATAAGTCACAAGCTAATGTAAAATCTTCATGCTGTTTTGCTTCCAGATGGTCTCTTTGCAATTAAAAGTTGAGAATGACAACAGTTTGTATTATAACTTAGAAAGACTGTTCGTTTGTCATTACGACTTATGTGGGTGAAAGCTTTATTCACATGAATTTACACTCAACGTATAAGTCACAAATATTTAAACATATCATAGCAAATGTTTCAGCGTTGTTTTGACCTTGCAGGACAGTCGCTGACTAAGGGTTTGAGATCAGCACACTACATTCTTGTGGTACCATTAGCCAATCAAGATTGTCATGACATCATTTTTTTCTATGATGTGATTAGTTGCATGGAATCCATAGCACAAGGACAACCTGGTAGCAGGACTTTGTGGCAGTATGGCAGCAACCGAGTAGCTTGTCAAGATGAATAGAACATTCACACATTTATACATTATACAATGCAGGTAACAATATCAGTTCTTTCCACATTACAGACCTCCTTAGTAACAGACAGCAATCTGAAACGACAGTGCAACCTTAATTAGGTTAACTGACATTCAGTGACCACATCTTAGCCCACAAAGAATCAACACTGTGCATATTATTTTTTTACATTTACACATCCTTCTACATTAATTCTAAACTTCAATGATTCAATATGTGTGAGAGCTGCTATTTCATTAGACAGATATTTGTTCACATTTACATTTATTAATTTGGCAGATGCTTTTGTCCAAAGCGACTTACATAAAATTCAAGGTATATGTTTTTATCAGAACTTGAGTTTCCTGGGATTGAACCCACAATCTTTGCACTGCTAACGCAATGCTCTACCAGTTGAGCTACAGGAATTCTAGATGGTTAAAACAGGTCCACAACATCCATTAGCGATGCAATGCAAGTTAAGCATGAAAAAAAGTTTAAGTTTAACTTCATGAAAAAAAAATCAAACATGGGAACAAAGACAGTGATCTGTCGCATAATACCACAGTCAGGTGAGCCTCCATGGTTTATACAGAACATTGTTTAACAGATGCATGTAAAACATTTCTATTCAAGATGAACAAGACTTGTTGTCCCCTGAACCAGCTTTGTTTTGCCAGGGACAAGTTTAATACACCAGTGGATTCATTTCAAATGAGAACCAAATGCCCTTGGATATTAAGTGTTATATTAGTGCATTGGGCAATAAACTCTAAATAGTTATTGTTATTTCTTTATCTAAAAACAGCTGTATCACTGTGTTATAAATTATTTAGTCAAAGACAGCATTTACAATAGAAGCAACTGCATATGCAATGAAAAGACAGGAATAAATTGTGGTGCATGCTTCATTAAAATGAGACTAGTGTGTCTTATTGACACATTCATTAAACTGTGCCGTTCTTTGATGTCTTGAACTGTTCCGTTTCTTGTGCCTTGAACAATTACATTGTTTTGTGAGCCATAATGGCTTAAATTGTGTATGGCAGCTTGCGACTGTCTAATATTCATCTTTATAACATTACAAAAGAATAATTACGGATGCTACAAAACACTGAATATGTAATTAAAGAGTCAACGGACATTCAGATGCTGTTGTCTTCTGCTAACCTCTGCCTGGGCAGAACATTGTGAAATCACTGCTATTATTATTCACTCCCACTCAGCATGACACATTAATGGGAAATGGCAGCTGTGGTCTTAGTAAGTCAAGCTGCTCCCATTAAACCAAATGGCAAAGTCAATTAAAGTCTATGATGACTTGAACCGGAAGATGTTTAATTGGCATAATGTTGTTGATTCAAACATTATGTTTTAATTAGCTGTGCGATATTTACTTTTTTATACTGTGGTGACATTGTATGCATGAAACTTATTTTTAGTTTGTGGACTTTTTTGAGGAACAGTTTGTGTGAAACTTTAGATTTGATTTTCTTGACAGTCCTATTATCAGGCAGGTAAAATCAATTGTTCACACTTTTCCTCCACATGTTGTGCAATTTAAAGGTATCAATCATGTCCATAGAACAAACATGTGCTTAAGAGGGTTTCCCTCTAACTCCCTAATAGCAATAAAGATTTTTGCTTTACCACACACCACTAAACAGACAAAAACCTGCTTACATGCATTAATAATCTGCATGTCGGACATTTTATCTCTTCATGTCAGGCCATTTTTTCAATTGATGAGTTCCACTTTCTGTCTGTCAAGCAATTTCTTACCTGAAAAGCAGATTTTTGCTAAATGAGTTTTTTCTAGCACTGTTTGAGTCACACACACCTCATTTACTTGCGAGCAAGAGTGGATGCAGAATTGATGGACCATCAACTGACAGAACACCTCTGGGAATTAGACAGTGATTTCTCTTGTACGGTGCCATTCGTAGACTCAAGAATGAAAGCTAACTGATTTCTGACAAGCCTTCCTAGCAACAGGTTTCCCTCTTTTTTCAAACCTCCATTTTCCACAGTAAACATATGTTTTTGTTTCACTGCTGAGAATTATCTTAAAATGTACAGCTACTTGACAACCATAACAGTTCTGCGGATTTCCTACATGCAACATTTGCTAGATACAGCAGTTGCTACTAAAGCAATATCGCCTTAAGCTTGGGAATCAAAGTAGCATTTAGATTTGTTTGCAATTAAATAACATTACTGACATGGCAGAACCTCTGTAGACACATAGGCTGTTGTTGTTCAGATGCATTAGTTGTTGGAGCACCATGAACTGTTTGCCAGATGGCCAACTGCCATAATTATATACACACATCGAACATCCGTGACCCGTGAAATGCCTGTGAAATGCTTGACTGATGCACACAAATGCTAAAACAGCATGATAGCATAATATAGAAGTTGTTACTAAACTGCTTACTTTGGCAAAGGTCTCCTTCTTGCGTGATCTACCAGATTCTATCTTTCTTCACATAATGCAGACACATTAACTCAATATGCATTGATAGATTTATCCAACCTAGACACTTACTCTCTATTTCCTTATTCAGTCTTCAACATTTATGTTTAATAATGCATTGATGAAAGGTGGTTGAAAAGACAAAGCACTAAATCCATTATATATCAACAGATTAATCATTCATTAAAGACAGATTGTTGACTGGCTGAGGCCGCAGACTCAACTTTCAGACTCTCATTTACAATTGAGCCATATGGGGCTTTAAACAAAAACAGTTAATATTTTACACAAATGAACATAAACACATTTTGTAATTTTATAATGAATAATCTATATAAACGTAATGTCTGCTACTGAAATGCAAAGGACCTTCACAGCCAAAGAAAGAATTGCATTTGTGTGTGTGTGTGTGTTTAAAACACATAACATAACCATTTGAAAAAGGTGCTTAAAAATGCCATAGAGGAACTATTTTAAATGTATGATTCCATTAAGAAACTGTAGAAACTTACTGTTTTACAAAAGGTTCCTTGTAGTGGATAAAGTTCTTTCACACTAAAACAGGTAAGAAAGAAATGGTTCCTTTAAGATCCTGAATGGTTCTCCGGGGAAACAAAAATGGTTAAGCTATGGCATCTCTGTGTAGAACCTTAAAAAATGTTTTTTAACTGTTTTAAGGGTGTATGCACAACATTAAACAAAATATCACAATATGAAAATGTCATTAGTCTGTTTTTGGTTCATGTTATTGTGTTGTCATGTAAACCTGACCTTCTTTCCTCACATCACACAGTGTTATCAGTGTGACTCACAGAGGAGGATCAGAGGAGGACACTCAGGTCATTGCTAACATCACAAATTGCTAGTTGCCTGTGATGCCGTTGTGTGTCTAAAAGAACACATGCATTTTCATGCAATAGTTTCCTTTAAGAGATGACAGTAAGGGTGCCCCGCAAAGCTATCCATGCCCAGACATCAATGTCCTTTAACCTTTCACTTAGCAGGTTAAACAACCTTTTATCAAGGATACTTGAGCATGAAGAGACAGAGACAGGTCTGACCCAACAACTAAAAGCAGATTAGAAGAGGGGCACAGACATGGGTGAACAAAGGAACTTGGTCTTAAATGTGAAATGTTACACTGCAAAATGAACAAAGATGAATGTTAAAGCATGTTCAGTACTCTGAGCCATGGTTGTGATCTTTTCTTTTATTTGTGATGGTTGTAAATCCACATCCTGCATGTGAGTGAGGGAGTATATTTCTCAGATAAATATCTGAGAAAAGTCGGGGTAAATATCTCTGCTGGATTATTTATCTAGTGCGCCTTTTTCTGCAGTAAGTTAACATGGCAATATCTGGTATCTTGCTCTCTGCACAGGAGCAGCTGCAGCGATGCGGTACAGATTATCCCTAAAGCCATGGCCCTTTGAGTTTAGATACTAAACTGTATTACAGAATACTCCATTTTATCAACATGGTCCTCTCTGCTACATACAGATACATTCATTCTCAGCATACATTTTGAGATACATACATTCTCAGCACTGACTTGTGAGGCACAAACAGGGATACATCATATCATAAGAAGGGCACTGAATGGCCAGAGCTGAAAACAAACTTTGTTAATTCTTAATGCTAGCAAATGTGGAATTTATCTTGTGTCAGAGATGCAGTCTGGATCCATTAGATTCTTACATTGTCGTGGTCTGAATCTTAACCTATGGTCTAAAAGAAACGCAGACTTTTTATAGCACACCAGAGCAGATAATTAACCAATGACTTCCTTTATAATATACATTGGAAGTCAATTGTATGTTGTATACATTGAATGTGGAGAGTACATTGCATCTTAGAGAGATTGGGAGAATTAAAGGAGAAATATTAAGAGGTCACAAGATTTCAGATTTAGAAACTTTGTCTTAATTTACTAAGAAACGTCCCCGAAGGGAACGAGACGCTGCGTCGAAACGCTACGGGAACGCCATCAGCTTTTATGCACTCTGATACAGGTGTCTAATCACAAATTGAGGGGCGTGTCATCACAGGCAGGGTGACAGCATGACCAAGAGACTATAAAACTCACATCTCAAACACTGCTCGGGTTAGCTTATGACCTGAATGAAGCGAGCGCAGGCAGGCGGAACTGAGGTATGGCAGGAGACGCAGCGTCTCATTCCCTTCAGGGAACCAGGGTTACATACGTAACCTAAGACGTTCCCTTTCAGGAACTCAAGCTGCGTTGAAACGCTATGGGAACGAGATGCCCACTATCCATACTGAAGTGACCCCCTCCTGCCTTCTGTGTTAGATTGCACAAGTTAGGGCAAGAGGACAGAAGAGCCAGACGTGGCTGAGTATCAAGGCCATAATGCCTAACAAAGGTTAAGGGAGTGGACCATCCCGCAGCGTCACAGATGTCCTGAATTGGGACACCTGCATAGAAGACCTTAGAGGCCGCCATACACCGAGTAGAATGTGCCTTGTTCCCCTTAGGAGGGGGATACCAGAGGACTCATAAGCAATGCGAATCGCATCAGAAATCCAACGACTTAGAGTCTGCTTGGTAGCGGAAAGACAGCGCTTATTCCCAAAGCAAACAAAGTGTTGGTCAGTTTTTCCCCACAGGCAGTTCTGTGGACGTAAGCGCTCACACTTGACACATATGGTTTAGCTTCTCTTGGTCATGCTCCCTGAAGGGAGGAGGACAAAAGGCTTGAAGTACAACAGGCTGTAGTATGTAGAAGGTACTTTAGAGACAAAACCTTGTCTCAGGTATTAAAAGGCTTTGACCAAACCGGGCGCAAAGTCTAAAAAGGAAGGCGCTACATTTTGAGAGTCTGAAGGTCATCCCCACTTCTCAGAGAAGTGATGGCCAACAGGAATGCCGTCTTAAGATGATCAGATATTTCCTCAAAGGGCTCTAAAGGTGGAACACAGAG
This sequence comes from Yasuhikotakia modesta, assembly GCA_036877545.1. NCBI lineage: Eukaryota > Metazoa > Chordata > Actinopteri > Cypriniformes > Botiidae > Yasuhikotakia > Yasuhikotakia modesta. The sequence continues at coordinate 90,854 of JBAJNP010000502.1, forward strand.
CTTCAAGAACTACAGCCAGATCCCAAGGGTGGATATGAGATCGTACCTGGGGCCTCAGTCTCAGTGCACCTCAGAGGAAACGTGTAACCCAAGGGTGTCTACCTAGAGGATATCCACCTAATGAAGTGCGGTATACAGAGATCGATGCCACATAAACCTTCAAGGTGGAGTAGGCAGGTCCTGCAGAGAAACGAGCCTGCAAAAAACTCCAAGACTGCATTTACAGTGCAGCCCACTGGGTCTTGCTGGCTCACTCTGCACCATGAAGTGAAAAGCTTCCACTTCAGGGCATAAAGTTTCCTCGTAGAGGGAGCTCTGGATGTAAAATGGTCTCCACAACCTTGGTTGAGAGACCACAAGCCAAGAGTTGTGCCCCCTCAGGAGCCACACCCACAGCTTCCGTAGCTCTGGGTGGGGGTGTAAAATGGCACCCTCCACCTGGGAAAGAGGGTCTCTCCTGATGGAAATCTCCCATGGAGACCCGTCTAATAGATCTATCACATCTGAGAACCATACTCGAGTGAACCAAAGTGGGGCCACCAGGAGCACGGTTACCGCATCTAGGTGTATCTTTTCCAGAACTCCCGGGAGCAGAGCTATCGGGGGGAAAGGCATACAGACGTAGCCTCAGCCATGTGTGTGCCAAAGCATCCAGCCCCAGATGAGCTGGATGAGCTAGAGAGAACCAAAGGTGACATTGAGCAGTCTCGAGAGAGGCGAAGAGGTCTGCTTGGACACAACTGGGTGAAGTTTCCACTCCCCAGGCCTCGGTCCCTGCCTCAACAGGATGTCTGCTCCCACGTTGTAACATCCAGGGATATGAATTGCTCAGAGAGAGCAGCTTTCCCTGAGACCAGGAAGGATCTGGCGCGCTAACTTGAAAAGAGGGCGCAAACGCAGACCTCCCTGATGATTGAAGCAAGCGACCACCGCTGTGCTGTCGGTGCGAACAAGAGAAAATGTCTGAGAGCATGGTACACTGCCAACATCTCTAGAAGATTGATATGCCAGGACAGCTGGCAACTTTCCCAAAGACCTAGGGCTAAGCGGCCACTC